>VZRR01009431.1:969997-1062136 GCA_013398015.1 Oreocharis arfaki
GCCGCCTCGCCCCGTAGCGCCGCCCCGCCCCACCACGGCGGGGCCGCCGCGCCTGGCCGCGGCCCGGCGGACCCGGGCCCGGGGGTTGCCCAAGGCAGTTTTGCAGCGTCGGGCAGGAAGTTTTTGTCTTGTTCAGTACCCGCAGTCAGGTGCTGGGGCACAGAACCCTCGTGTTACGCCCAGACACTGCCACACACCTTCGCTGCCGTTTCCCTCAGCTGTGGCTCTGCCCGCCAACCCCAGTGCTTGTCTTTCCATCCAAGTCGGACCAACCTGATGTCCCATTTCACAGGGAACAATCATTTCTGCCACAGCTCGTTCCCTCTGCATCGAGGAGGTGGCACAGAAAGCCAGCAGCCATGCGGAAGCCCCCTGACACGATAAGGAGCTGGGAGGCTGCAGAGATTGCACAGCTGAGCAAAGCCTGCCTGACCCTCCGCACCACTCCCACTCCCTCAGGATGCTTTTCCTGCAACCAAGCCAAGTCCAGTTACTTGCTCTTTAAAAATGGCAGGATGCAGCCTATCTCGCAATCCCCAGTCCTAATCAAATACACATTTTTTTTCTTGTAATCTTACCATGGACGTAGGTTTTCAATGGAGATCATTTACAAGGGCAGTTCTATGAGAGTCACTGAGGGTGCCTGAAAAGAGCTTGTACTTCAGTATGTCCATCTGCTTTCAGTGCTATTTTTCAGCTAAGTACCTTGGCTTTTGGAAGTAATTTAATGGAGCCCCAAACACATACAAAGGAAAAACATACACTCATTGGAGCGAATAAGAGTGCAGAGAGTGTTTTGCTCTCCTCTTTCCATAGCAATATCCTTATGGCCTTTCCAGAATGCACAGCTCTTTTTCCTTGGAGGGAAAATGAGCTGCAATCCATGTGGTGCTATTTCACACCCTTTCTCCAACAGATGGCACAGATCCTCACCTGTTTAGAAAGACATGTTTGAAATAGTTCCACATCTTAAAAATAGAGCCGAGCTATCTAAGGGATTTGCGATTCCAGGTCACAGGTTGCTTTTTTTCAAACATTCATCCCTATTTTTTTCCTCGTTATTGGCATTAGATACTAACCCCTGCATAGATCTGCTCCATCTGTAAACATGAAACTGCTGTGGGTAAGCCTGACAGAAAGGATGGACAAGCTGGCTTTTAATTCCTGGGAATACTAGACATGGTACCAGTGCTTGAGTATGTTGATAGGACTGCTCACTTATACATGTGAATACCTATGTCATACAACCAGAGAAATAAAACATTATGTCGGCATTTAGAGATAGCCAGATTTGAATCTAGGATTCAAACATGACTGACGTCCATAAATAGAAGGAAATGCTGCAACCTCATCCTCCTTCTGTAAAGGACTGTGCTAAAATTTGAATCTTGGATTTGAGAGGTGTCTGGCTATTTTCTTGGTTTTGCTTTCTTTGAAGAGCCTCACAACAGTAAAAAGAAGGGGTTGAATAGTGCTGTGCATGCACGGCTATAGCAACCTCCTGAGATTTTAATTCCATGAATTCCTACAAGTTTCTCTTCAGGAATGTACTTTTATGTGATATACAGCCAGTGAACAGCTATATTGTTGCTGTCCAAGACCAGAAACTTTCAGCTATTCATTGCCAGGTCTGTGAGTGATTTGAAGCCAAATGGGGGATGGGATTCAACACTGAGGAGCAGTTAGAGGATCAGTAAATACTAAAATATGGTTGATCTTTAGTAAAAGGAGAAGAGTGAAGTCTAAAGATGGAATTAAAACAGATTTTGCAGATCTGTTTGGATTGGACAAATCCTAAAGGGAGAAAAAAGCATTTAGGACCTTGTCTCTCTCACTTGTAGCAGTGGAGAGCAGTAATGCTATGGAAAGCAATGCAGTCACGGTGTCATAACTGAGAAGACAACCAGCTCACAGGTCTTTATAATTTCTGTTTACCATTAAGTAATACAATAATTATTTAGAGTGTAGACACGCTCATTTAATGTAATCATGAAAGAGCTTTCTCATTTCATTCTTTGTCATTAGTGTTAGGAAGAAACACATGTTGACTTTCTGCAAGTTTGTGCTTCTCCAAAACTGACACCTAATTTCCTCTAACCCATTCTGTCAGCAGGGGAGTACCACACATTCATTGGCATGTGTTCCTCCTGGCAGAGGAATGAAACACATCATGTTTTTCACATTTAATTCAGGATTTTTGTTGCTGTTGTTGCCATGCAGTTTGTCGGCCAAGCATAATCTCCTGGCAGGAGAAGACAGACAAACAAGATAAAGAGAAGCAATATACTTTGATTGTAGCCCTTAAACTTTTTGATTTAAGCAACATCATGTTGTTCTATTGCCAGTGAAAACAAGAAAAGTGCAAAAGCATGACACAATAAGTATTTCTGCCAGGAAAATTTTAAAAAAATTACATGGAATGATGTCCAATACTAATTGTCTTTTTAGCAGCAGTTTTCAAATTCAAAAGTGGGTAGAAACTACTGAATGCTAAGAAACTCTTAAGGAGATTTTACAGCATCAGAGAATCAGAGCTGAAATCAGACTTGCTAACTTAGAGCTGCCATAGCCGTGCAATAGGCAGAACACAACTTCAGGATCTGAGTGCTTCTTGGTAAGAGCACTAAATCTTTTCATCAGATTCCCAGCCTTCATATCCAACTGCTGCTCTAAGCTCGTCTGGGCACTGTAATAATTTGAAGGTCCTAAAAATTCCAGGGTGTCAGATATGACTTATCAAGAAATCATTATTGATGGAAGACAGTCATTACTGTCTCTCTTCTCCAACTTTTATAGGATTAATCCCCAGTCTTTAGCCATGACTGAATAGAGAACAGAGAATGGTTTAGTGAAAGAGCAGTGACTAGGGACCATGAAGACACCCAGGTGTCTCCCTGGACAACATGCCCAGTGGGACAATCTTACCCTTTGATGTCAAACAGTTCAGCCTCAGTTCAAGAAAAGTGCCTGCTAAGTGTGAGACCTGGACATTATTCTTCACCCTGAAGAGCTACAGAGGAGTACTTTTACCACAAATATGTGGGAATGTAATGGAAATTGAAAGTTTTTCTGAGGTTTTCATAGTACTTTGAAATAACCCACTTGGAAAAAGTATATTTAAAATATGTTTCGTATTTTCATGTATTTAGAATACAAGGTGAAAGAGAACTCCTCTGTACATTTCATTGTAGTGGTTCATGTACAATAGCAGAAGCGGGTGTATTAAGAAAAAAAAATCTTGTTATTTACATAGTCCTTGAATTTTGTTCTGATTCTGCCTTTTAGTGATCCTGAAGAGTCCCAAGTGAGAGTGACATGCAAACAGACACGGGCAGTAGGGAGTTCCTGGAGTGTGACACAGATAAAGAAACAATGGATCTAAATAATGTCAGACATGAGTGTGTAGGTTAAAAAAACAAACCATGGTTTATTTAAATGTGTAAAGTACTTGGGAGGGAAGAAGATTACATTGTACTATGGCAATACAGACAGCACATACCGTAACAAGCTCATCCGTCATAATGAATTCAGGCTACTCTTTCCAGACTCTTAATCCACTCAGTCACACAGATCTTTGGGAGAGGCTCACCATCAATTTCTCCAGGGAACTCCACACTACAGATTAATTTCAGACAGAATTTACTGTCCTGTTTCTGCATGTCAGACTCAGGAGCAGAGCATCGTCCTCCCACCAGGGGAGACAGACAAAATATGGCAAAACTTCTCATGCACTAAGACCCTCTGTCATGGGTTAAGTAAGAGTAGCCCGATGAAATATCTGATCCTAGGACAAATTACCAGGCTGTCTGCCTTAACCTTATCTCAGATGTGTCTCATCACTGGGACGAGAAGCCTAAAGTAGCAGAGACTGAGGGAGATTTTATATTATAAAATGTCATTTCCAGACTCAGATTTTTATTTCATGTTCTTCTCAATCCAGTCTTTGAAGGGAAGAGCTTTGGTGTAGCCACTGTAGAGTTCTAGGCTGCAAGTTTTATCATAACCCCAGCTCACTAATCCCATCAGGTGCCACCTTAACTCAGGAGATGCTTTTCCTGGCAAAGTTATGGCTGCAATCCCACCAGTCTCAGCAGGGCAGATATTAGAAAAGGCTGTGTGGTCTTGTTTGGCACAGAACATACTGTCAGTGATGCTGACTTGTATCCCATTATCCTCATACTGTTGCTCACACAACAGTGAATCCACCATTTGAACAACTCCCATGCGGATTGTGTCATTCTTGTATCCGGGATCTTTAATGTCAGCCAATACCTTCCAGCCAGTAACCATTATCTTCAAATCCTCTGTGGATGAAGTCAAGTCATGAGAAGATGACAAGCAAATGGGTTGAACACGACTGCTGATCCTGGCTTTGTCCAAGAGTTTTATGACAGCTATATCAGAATCAAGTAATATAGGGTCATAATTGGGATGCACTATGATGGCAGAAATCTGGAGAGGAAACAGAGTAGGAAGAATTGCAGGGTTAACAGCAATGGCAAGTCAGCAGCACTCTTTCCATACTACTAAAAACACGTGTTAGTTTATTTTGCATCCTCTACCTCCACCTGTGGAGTTCTTCCACTCAAATGAGAAACATACAGAGATCAAACATCTTCTGCCTTTTTTTTGTTGTTGTTTTTTCCTCGGACTTCAGGACAGTTTTTATTGCATGAAACACTTCTTACTCAAAAGCAGTCAAGGACATTTTTTAGCAAAATGGGAAGTTAATATGCAGTTCAAGTTTTTCTGCTGTGTACTGAAAAGATTTTACCTGCCATGACACCTTCAGCCTGTGGAATTTGGATGGGAGTAGGGCTTTGAACTAAAATGTTACCTTCTTCTTGAAATGCAACTGACCTCCCACCAAAAAAGAGTACTAGTAATACATTACATAATATTGGGGCCAAACCTTTACTGCTCATTTCCTTAATGAAATGCTACAAGAACAGATAGGATTCGTATAAGGAAATACTGTTAAAAAAGTAATATATTTCCTTACAGGAAAAGTATGAGGAAGATGAGATTAGAGAAAGAAACTAAAAAGGGCTCAGAAGGGAAAGAATCAAGTTATTTATGATATTTTGGATAAAATCCATTAATTAACTCAGATACACACCCCACACTTCCCCCAAAAAAGAGACATGCATACTCAAAATTGCTGTATTTCTCCTCAGTTTGACTTCAGTCTTTCTAGTTCTACTTGAAAAAAGCAAATCACTCTGGTAAGCCCAAGGTGCTATTTTTGGAGCTGGAGTCAAACACAAACTTCTTTTCAGTTCAGAGCTGTATGGCCTTGGGGCTGAGAAGTGAAATGTGCTCATGGCATCACACCAGGATTTAGAGCACAAGTGTTTCCCTCATAAATTATGCTAATCAATTTTGACAGTAGCTGGCATCTCTTCCACTTTTTTTTCTGGCAATATCACTCAAGACATTATAGCCCACAGAACCTGAGCTATTTCCTAAATGTTCTTTGTTAGGGGTGAATGTCTTAGCTGGACAGCTTCGAGGAATCCAATGAACTGCAGCACGTGCCCTTCTTGTGTCATGGCCCTTGAGTCTCTACACATGCATTTCAAAGAACAGCAGGTAGAAGAGTGTGTTGCCCAAAGGGTGACCTTTTTCTCCCCATACAAGACAGATGTGATCAGCATCTACCTATGCTCACCATTTTTCACTCCTGTTGGACTTACTCACCCGCAGGTTCTGGATGGTCTTTTCATCCCTGTCATCGTCTCTGTAGAATTTGCCCAGAACCACCTTGAGCTCCGCTGTCTTGAGCACGATGGTCTTGCCCAGGTCAGTGACACAGTGAGCTGCCACCACCACGGTGCGCTCATTCACCAGGGCCCCACTGCAGATAAGGATCCAGGCCCCTTTCCGAAGGCTGTTCTCCTTGACCCCGTTGGCTGTGCGATAGATGGCTGCTTGCCATGGCCACCTCGTAGAGGTCACTGCCTTCTGAAGGGTGATGTTTTCTGCTTTTCCACAGACTGAGGAAACATGAAGCAAAAAGTAGGTAACACCTTCTCCCCAAAAGAATCTGAGTGTTATTCTTGATTCCTTCTTAGGATGTGCCAAAAGAAACTAAACTGCAATGATGAGTGTGAAGGACAGTTGTCTAATTAGCCTCTGTCTCTGACCTGCAAAATTATAGGAGCACTTCATATAACTTTAAAAAATATTTCACATTTTCCATTATAATCTGAATTCCTGGGTAAAGCAGGAATGTGGATTTAACACTTGACCAGGTGAATTTTCACAACAACCTTATTGAGCTGCACTATAATGAGATGACTGCACAAAGAAATGGAAAGAACACCCCTGATTCTTGTCTATCATAAAATGCCATAAAGCCATCAGTGCACTAAAATTCACCCTAGGCAGTCACAGTGTGAGGCCTCTCCTGGCACAAATCTTTGCACAGGTCAATTCATGCCTGTAAGAACAGACTTGTCTTGCGACAAGAATGTTGAAGCAAATGCATCTAAATCAACAGTCATCCCGGGGTAAAGAAAAAGCTCTGCCTTCTTCTGGGAATATGTTATCCAGGCTTGGACCTGGGGTAAAATCCCCTATATTATGAAAGGTTTACTTCAGTTGACATAAACTTTACTTAACTTTACTACATTGCATGGTTGCATATTTTGGTCTCCCTTAGGAGACTTTCTCTTCCTAGTGTGTAGCATGTGCATGTCCATAGTGAATGCGATACTTTTCAAAATACATGATATGATCTCAAAGTAAAACCACAAACAAGAACAATAAAAATTTGTTTGTTGTTAAGATCTACTTTTCACAGTTTGCTTAATGTCAGTAGTGGTGTTTACCAAATCTCGTGACATTCTTACCCTAACTTTCTTTGTGCACTAGCTCTGGATAAGATTTTATCTGGACTTACAGTTTGCAATAGGAACCCTTCTTTAGCAGGGTTTATTAAAGGAAGAGCCTCTTTAAAATTTCAGACTCTCTCTTCTATTGCTTAAACTTTGATGGTTTTGTCAGCTGTGTGCCAAAGTATATAAATGAAAGAAAAATCCCATTTGTACTAAGTAATACAGAAAACTGTGAATTGGTAGTAGGAAAGCTATTTCAAATCAGGAGAAAGACTCACTACACCTTTTGCTCAATAAAAAAGTAGAAAAATTAATGGCAAATTACAGTGCTGAAAGCCTGATCTCTTTACCATCTACTGGTGGATAAAAAGACACATATATCCTTCAAGCTTTATTGCTCCTTTCTCACAACTGGAAGTATAGGCAGCCTACACTGCTGTGACTCCCTAAATATCTAAGATGAACACACATCCTGTTCCCTCATTCACCCAAGAGATATGCACATTTTTTTCCCTTGGAGACTCACTTGGAATACACACAGGGGCTCTCCCACTCCATTTTCCCGTCTTCAGGCAAGTCCTCCTGCTGCTGCCCAGGCGGCGGTAGAAAGGAGAAACGCACTCGTACTGGAGCTGAGTGTGCAAGTGCTGGTACCCTGGGGGCAGTTCTCCAAATGGCAGTGCTGGCTTCTTGGTTGGATAGATTTGAAGCTTTTGCTTGCTGAATGCAGAAGAGTAAAGTTGATGCAAAGGTGTTTCTCTGTTTCAAGGCACAAAGAGCACAATAATTATAATATTATAAAAGCAATCATTACCATAATTTTATCACCAGTTGTGTTAAGTATCATTTAAAATCCTATGAAGTTTGCTTGTGAAAGAATAAGGAAAAAATACAATTCCAGCATAGTTTAGCAATATTCCCATTTACATCCCAGCATATGCACATCTATATGTGCATATATATATGCACACATATATATGCACAAATATATAATTACACACATGTTTATACATATCCTATTTGTGTCACTTTTTTCATTTTACAGTTTCTGAATTGCAATCGGTTGCCTCTGAATGTGGAAGTTTTTTCCATTCACAAAGGGACTGAGATACCATTTTTTAAATAAAGAAATTGCACCTGAATTTGGCATTGTTGTAATTAATTCTCAGCAGAGGGGAGCTAGGCACATCTTTTCTCTAGTGAACATTTTAATAGACAGTATTAGGAATTGATTCAGATTAAATTATGTTGCTAAAGTTGCTTGATTTAGCAATTAACAGATAATTGCTTCACCACAGAGATTTCATAATTTCATAATTGCTAAGCTTCCACTTAGAAATTGTACTGATTAGCTGAAACAGGGCACATAATTAAGAAATAAATATATGCACCAGCTTAGATATGGACCATAAGCTTGACTCCAGTCATACTTCAATTTTTATCATTTAGAATGCATCCCTTGCTCTAATGCTTAAAGGCTCATTTCTACAAAAAAACCCTTTTTATGTCTGAAAAATTCAGCAGGAAATTAGTTTCCCTTGAGATTTCTGGTACTGCCTACATCCAGAAAAGACATTGGTTTTTTTCTCATGATGATTTCATTTTTTATCACAGAGAGACATAGACACCTCCATCATATCCAATCTGTGAGGCGAAACATAACAGGAAAGTAAAATTACTAAGAACAAGAGCAATGGCAAGTCTCTTGTATTTCGGAAAAAGGCTGAGAGCTGCTGTGGTCATACTTAGTCTGCCAGGGTCCCATTCCAAACTCACAGGTGACTTGAAATATTGCATAATCCAGACTTTGCCCACTACTGACCTACCAAATGGAGATTCTACTTCAAGGGATAAAAACAGTCCACAAACATGAGATGCCATCATCTCATGGCATCTTATGGATGGGAGGCATGTATGTGCTCTCAATACAGCTGGTATTCCTATCTGAAACATTTAGCTTAAAAAAGACCTGTATTCAAAAGTTAATAGAGAAATTTAAGCAAGAAAAATCCCCAAATGGATACTAGAGCCTCATGTTGGCTTCTCAGGGCCGTCTCTACAATCATACATCACAGACCTGGAGAGTGGCAGAGTGATTGGGAAGTATATGCTTGCCTTGTACCTCAAATCTTTTCTAGGCATCCGCTACTGGCTGTTGCCAGAGAGAGGATATGGCTTGGGCCGGACCTTTATTCTGACCTGATTATGACTGTTCTTAAGACCAAAGATGAGGACAGTTCTTGCACTGCATCTAAAATTAAATGAGTCATGTACTTCAAAAATAACTCTGAAATGAGAAATTACTACTTGGACGAAAATGAACCTGAACATTGCAACATAACTAATTCAGATTGGGTTTATTTCAAGAAATCATCAGAAGAGTAAGCCCAGGAATGGTCTAATCTTTCATTCCTTCCTCTCCTCCTACTCTGCTTCCTCCTCTCCCTCATGCCCAGCCTACATAAATTGTGCTATATTGCTTTGGATGGTGAATATTCCTGCGAGCAGATTGCATCGCTATACCCTCTTCTCTCCTGGTGCTCTGCCTGTGCACTAAGATGGCACACGTTCATATTTTAACACACATCATTAGCCCCAAGGAACTGTTCTTAGACTGTTCCCATAGTCTGTCACAAGCTTGCAAGCAGAATTCCAGCATCATCCTGTAGTTTGCCCGTCTCTATCCGTGCATTTCTTCCTAGCTGCCTCCAGCAGCTGGCAACCTGCGCTTAATCAGACCTCCCCTCCCAGCAGCTCTCATTGGTCAGATATCAGTGGATTTGTAGGAATCATTGCTCAGGCAGGCTAAACACATGGAGTGAAAAGGAGAGGAGGGGAAAAGCAAGAACATTTTTTCTTTAAACTGTAGTTGAGATATTGCATTCTCACCTTGACTGAACCTGCATTGGAAGCACTTTCTGTCTCACCAGGTCAGAGATCTTTGGCTCTCTGCAGGCTAGAAAAAATATAATGTTGCACAGTACTTTTTCACATTCACAGCTCAAGTGCTATGGTTCATACACATTTCCAACCTTTCCTCTCACTAACTATAGTAGACTGGATTAAGAAAAGAGGCAGTTGAGTTACGTGCATTAAAATAAAGATAGATCCTAAAACCTAAAGCCTTGGAAAAATACTTCTCCACAGTTCACAAGATTTATCCCGTTTACAACAGCGGAAGCTACTGAACATCCTCTGCACTGGCACTTCCAGACATGGAGTAAGCTATTTTCCATCATTCAGTATGTCTGAATGCCAGACTTACACCACTACAGCTGATGGTTTAGTATCAGAGCAAACTTTTCCAGTAATGGAATTATATATCAAAATACTTAATTTCCATCTGTGTAGCCCCACACAGCTAATCCCAGTGAGCAGGCATACAGAGAATAGCTGCAGGATGTTATGGACTTCTAAGAGTCTGTTTGTGCACGCATGGAAGGAATTGAAGACTCTGATTTAAAGGAACACCTCAGAGTTACCTGAATATGCATAAAATAACAGAAAAGAGATCTAAGATTTCTAGTTTTGCATATTTAGTTTACTTACTTTAAGAACAGGATAAAATATTCAGGTTTATCAGTTCAAATAACTCTGCCAGGGTCTCTTTCCTGCTGCCCTGAGTGGAAGAAAAGGAACCTTCCAGGATGGATTTTATCTGTACGCCTGAGCATTTGTGCTCTGTGTAATTTAACAATATCTAGTTCTTTGTGATTGATTTATATGTTAACCATTATGTCAGTATCACAGAAAGCATCAATAAAGATGCTTTCCACAGATGATTATATGCTTCAGGGAGAGATTATTTTCATCTAAAACAACAGAATAAAGCAAATTCCCCAGGGGACAGACATATTTCTTTATATTATCATCATTTCAGTTTTTAAAAAATCCATATGTCAAGAAATTGCTTTCATAAAATGAATTTAGCAGTTCCCCAGCCCAAATTCATTCATTCATTCATTCATTCATTCATTCATTCATTCATTCATTCACTCGCTTAGGCTTTTATACACACTTAGTAGAATAGCTCCAGGTCAAGAGCATAATTCCCTTTCTAGCAAAGGATTTAAAGGTGTGATTCAGTGTTTTGATGAATACAGATAATTTAATCATGTTTTCAAGGCTGCAATGTACAGGCTCTGCCTTTTGCACTCATGACAAGTCCCATTGTTTTAAAAGGATTGTGAGAGGACAGCTATTCCCTATGACAGCAACTGATTGTTAACGGTCTCATGAAACAATTATTTTGTTCTATTTCAATTCCCTTCTGATCTTCTTTGATTTGATCTTCAGTCAAGGGTCAATCCTAGGATGAGGACAATAAGTCTCTTAGGGAACACTCCTTTCTCTGTTTAAATATGGAATCTTCTGGAATCATTGGCATCTTCTCTGTCTTGAGTATAGCAGCCAGTAGAGCTGGCAGACTACCAAACTCAGTATCAGGTATCAGCCAGACAGCTTATTCTTGGCAAAAACGATTGTTTGTCGAGTGCAAATGATATTAAACACAATCCAGCAAAACCATAGCAGCTTGTGTGACTTGTGGTAAAAAAGTTTGTAAACTACCTTTTATGCAGATTGGCTGCTTCCCTGACCATTCTCCATCGTCTTGGCAGGTCCTCTGTTCATTGCCACTAAGAACATAGGAGTTGTTACAAAAGAAAGCAATGACTGTGCCAATCTTTGCATAGCGTCCATTCAAGAGCCCAGTGTCTTCTACTACTCTTCTGTAGCCATTGAGTGGGCCACCAGGATCTGAGCAGTTTTTTTCTTCTAGAACTAATGATAGGGGAAAAAGACAGTAACCATTTTATCAAGTTCACTGCATTATTTTCACTCATCACATTGCTTGCCATTTCATTCAGATGTTACTAAACAATCCACACTTTATTAGAGATGCCTTCTCAAGACCCATCTGAGATTCCTGTCTTTGAAAATGTCAAATATTAAAGAAGAAATTATAATAGAGAGATGTCTGTTTATAATACACACTTTAGTTTAGTTTTCAGTTTAGTGAAAGCATAAGATTCTCTAATTGGTAAAAATTCTCAAATTGTTAAAACCTTAAGAAGTAAGGTGACAATCCTGAAAAACAACCTTGACTTTAGATGATGTTAATGTCCCATTAATATTAACAAGGCTTCTTCAGTAGCATAAAAGGCTGCGCTTAAACTATTTGCAGGAAACGGGCCCTTGGCATTCTTTTCCCTTTGCTGTAGTCTCAATACTTCACTGCACTTGGAAAATAAAACTAGACTACTTAATTTTGCTTTTATGTTTGGTTGCATTTTGTTTTCTTAGCACTGAGAGAGGTATCTCAATAATCTAGGGAAATACAGGCATTGAAAGAGAACATATGCATGTATTTACTGACAATAAAAATGTAATATGAAAAGCTTACTCGTGCTATATTCTGCCTATAAAACTCTTTTAGTTCCTCCTTCCCAGTATTTTCCACTTCTTTTTAATTCTTGTTGGGTTTTGTGTTTTGGTTTTTTTTCTCAATAAACTTAGATTTTTGGCCTAAATCTAGAGAACAGTATTCACTATGTGATGCTAGAAGATGATTTTTCCTTTAACTCCTCTGCTCTTTCTATTTAGCAGCTGACAAGATACTTTTTTCCCTTTGGATTTCACCTCAGTTTTCTTGTCAGGACAGCAGTAACATGCAATTCTGTTTAATTTCTCTGCCTGGTGTCTCAGTGCATGATATCCAGTGAACATCTAGTTTAGACAGCTGGTGTTGGTGCCACTCACAGAGGGCCCAGAGGACTCTTTTTACCTCTTCATATCTTTGCTTCAGACTCAGCTGCCTGCTGAGCCTCAGTTCACAAAAGCACCAACATATAACAAAGCACTGTGACATTTATTTAAATTGCTGTGAAATAAGCACTGTTTCAGTGCAAAGGTATGGCCCCGTCCTGTCACAAAGTCATACCGTGTGCCACCAGACAGAGCCCAGCTCAGCAAAGCGTGTAAACACACAGCCAGTCATAACAAAGCCACTTCAATGAAAAGCATTTGGTTTTAACAGTGAGTATATCATTCAAGCTAAGTCTGTATTTCAGTGTTTTCTTTACAAGCATTGGATTTTAGCATATGCTGAAGGCTATATATGTACTTAAATACTTTTACACAAGTCATATTCAGTAACCAAGGATGTCTGAACTTCCTCACAACCAGGAGAAAGGGAAAAGCAGAGAACCCTGTCTCCTTTCTATTTGGCTCCATTTTCCTTCATTGTACCTCACAGGCTCTCTCACTTGTGAACCATAAGTGACTGATAACTTGATAGCAGCTAAGACTACAGAGAATCCCCCACAGAATAATCCTTTATTTGCAAGTTGCCTTCTGCACTGATGTCTAGCCTGGAGGCATCATCTGATCAGCAGAGTGCATGTTTCCAAATGTACCAAAAGCTTGACCATGTAAATCACTTAAGGCCTTCTCTTATTTCAGTACTTTGACAGTAATTGTCTTCTTCCTTAGGCTCAGGGTTATGACCTTTTTGATTCATTAAAAACAAAGAGAAAACATCTGGGAAGGAGAGACCGAGCACTTCAGTGACTGCCAAGTCTAGAGGCAGCCCTTTCTATAGATCTTTAGTCAGGGCCATCATGCAGCAGGGACTTGGCGTGATCCTGACATTACATTTACTGCAACTGGAGACTTCTCTCTAGACAGAAGAATACCTATTGCTTGCTCTTTTGAATGAACTTATATACAGCTGTTTTATAACACTCCCCCCAAAATGTACATTGTTTGACATAACACACTTGTAAAAACACTTTATCAATTGAAGCAAATTATTCTGGAATATGGAAATGAAATTGGGGGATGCAAATCAACTAAAGAAAATTTAAAGTCTCTTTGTATGACAAGAAGTAATTTTACATCTGAACCAATGTGAATGGTAGGCATGCCATCCTGCACAGAATGAACGGAAGTTTCTTTTTAATCAGTTTTTGTCTGGGATTGGAATTCTGTTGAAATGAGAGTCCAGTGTTCACACAGTAAGCCCCTATTCACCTCCACAGAGTGCACCAGACTTCTGCAGAGAAGGTGTCAGACATACAGAGTAATGGAAGTAACTATTCATTGTTGCACTATGTCCCTCACTTGGTTATGGTCCTGGACATTTAAAATCTGTATGTAAGAAGGATATGTGCCTAAAGACTTTGAGGTTATTAATTTTCAGTGAATTGATGTTTCAGTCAGACCTTTGTATAAAAAAGTCTTGCAGGCTGGGGTTCCAGCAGAGTAAAATGAGAATTCCTACTGTTTTTTAAAGACAGGAAGACAAGAGGACTTGTTAAGTCACAGACCTACCAAATTTCAAGGGAGATTTAGATAGTCTAGTTTCATGGGAGTACACTGGCCAAAATATTTGATAAGAATTAAAACTTAAAGTGACCTTACCACATTCAGGATGACGTGTTGACCAAATCCCATCAAGCTGACAGTAGGCAACACGGCTGCCTTTTAAGCTGTAACCTGCGTTGCACTTGAAGTAAACCCGGGCCCCGTATTTAAAGTCATCTCCTTCCACAATACCATGAGCGGGAGCACCTGGAGTCCTACACATCACCACTGACAGTTCAGATATTTCAAAAAAATCCACTTTATTACAAAAACAGGACTGTGTTAGGATGATTCTTTACTTAGAACATTGAAAAACCAATTACAACGGACACAGTAGTCATAATTGTAAGACCGGTATATGCTGGTTTTCAGAAAGTTGTTTAGATGTCAGCTCTACCCACACTTACATCCCACTTTTCAAAACCTGTCCAGATCCATTAGGTTCAATGGGATTACTCTGAAGTGTCACATGATCATGTGCATAAGTGTTTGAATCATTGGGGCTCATTTGCTCAGAATATTAGTACTTGAAGTACCTTCCATCTTAACAGGGGTTGTGAATGAACTACCATGCTTGGTCAAGAAAAAATTTAGATCCTTAAAAGCCTTATAATGAAATCCTTTCAAATTCCTCTCTGCATTTTATAAAGATTTTCAGATAACATCTCAGAAATATTAATGCATCATTATTTGTGTAGTTCAAACATTAACATAATCACATTAAAAAGGAACTTTGATATTTATTAAACTGGGATATTTACCCATTCCACAGGATTTGCTCTACTGGGAAAATACAGATGATGGTCTATATAAGTACTGCAAGTAGTAAATAAGAAATTAAGGATCAAAAGCAAGATTTTTCTGACAGCATCAAGCCAACCATGCTATGGTTCCCCCAGCACAGAAACCTGTCCAATTGTGGTAAACAGTATATTTGAAGGAAGGACCGTAAAAACAGAACAAGCATATAGAATACTTTCCTGGCATATTCTGTCAGCATTCAGAAGTCTGAAGCTCAAGGACTATCTGAACTGCAATGGTATTTTTGATATAACATACCCTGCTGATATTTTTTTAACATTTATTTGTCTTAGTATTTTCTAAACTCAACCACATACTCAGTGTACACAATATCCTGTGGCAAGGAGTTTTACAGACTAAGTGCAAAAAATGCACTGCCTTCTTTAGTTTTGCTTCTAGTCTGCTGCCTGATAATTTTATTTGATGCTGTTCTTTCTTCGTTATGAGAGGTAGAGAATGTCCATGCCCTATTAACTTTCTCCAAGTCACTTTTTACACTTTGTGAGGCCAGTTTCCCGTATGCAGAAATTACAGTGTGTTTCTCTAGGCAATGTAGGAAACACATTGTTTATTATCTACACAGCTACCCTTCTCTTTGTCTCTGGCTTTGCTTGGGCCATTCACTGTAAAAAACTGCATGGGAGAGGATTCAGTGCAAAACTTAGATATGCATATGGGTTTTTTACCTGTCACCTGGGGTACTCTGCTGACAATAGATAGATCAATAAACAGGTCATCCCTACTTTATGCTTTTAGAATTTGACTTTTCTGTTTTGCCTCAAGCCTCACAGTTGCTTGCTAACCTGAAGCCAAATTTTGATACTTAAAAATTTCAGAGGAAAAACTTTTCAAAGGTCTCTGCTCTGTAACCCTTACACAGAGCACACACAAATGCATCTATTTATATGGACTGTGGACCATCCAATGATTCACATAAAGAAGACATCAAACAACAAGTTTGAAGAATCATTTGTGCACTAGTGAGCAAAGGTCTTGGCAAGAAAAACTGTCTAACAATTAAGCATTAGGGAGGGGCTTGGACTATAAGGCTCCTAATCAAAACACATCCAGTTACAGGAGCTCTACATTTCCTCTTGGCTCCAAGTATTCTGCATCGATGTCATCATTAGTAAATGAATAATGATAAAACTTTTAAAACATTAATTCCTAGCCCTTGATGTTTCACATGTGAAATATAAACACATAGGTATATGAACATATATAGGTGGGTAGGTGTATACACAAGTACATAGATAAATGAAACATAAATAATGGCAACGTAGATTTCTAGGAGTTCTCAGAACAGTTATCTTCCCACTCATGATCTGTGTATTCCTAGCCACTCCCTCCACATCTTTCTCTGAGCAGCAATCCATTTCCCTACACTTATATTTCTCTCTTTCAATGTAAAGTCACACTCAGCTTGTCAAATGAGAAAATTAGATGAACCATCTGTGCACTACTCAGACTTCTACTTTTTGTCATAAATATAGATTTTTTGTCTTACTTATGGTCCAGTTCAGCTCTACAGAACAAATATTTTGGTGCTTTTGTGTTCTAGGTCCATCCTGGAAAAAATGTCACTGAGCTACACTTGCTTACTGACTATAAGTATCTGTTCTTGTTCAGCCCCTAAATGCTTAAGATACTGAGTTTCTAATCCCTTTGATTTGTTTGTTGCTATACTTTCTTTAGATTCACTGTGCCCCTGTGAGCCAGCTGGAACAACTCTGGTTTTATTTATGATGTAAATTCAGTATTTCATACACAGATTCATTTAGTACTGAACTGTGGCCTAGAGAAGAGGACATGGACGCAGAAAGTCATGAGATCTAACCATAGATTAAAAAATGTGGTCATAGGTAGGTTGCTTCATCTGCTGTATGTGATAAATGAGAGCACCCCTTTCATCACAGAGATGTTATAAGCATTAGCTCATACCCACTTGTGTCACAAAGCCACTGCAGGGTTTCTCTGATGGCAAAACACCTTAGTATTATCAACAGATGTGCCCCTTCTGTCACCCATGCCTTTAACTACTGGTTGTCTGTTCTCTTGTAGCACAGGCTTGTCAGTTCTCTTGAACTTCCTTCATCATCTGTCCTATCCTTTAAAATTTGCTACTGGAGGCAAAACCACTCCATTTATTTTTTTCTATGGATCATTTTGTAAGCTCATTCTTTCTCTCTACAAATTAAATGTGGTTCTGAATCTTGAGATGTTCCCTGCATCTCAGTCCCATAGCTGAGCTCTCTGTTTTCAGCAATATTATCTAGTCTGAAAGTCTCATACAGTTACTCCAGTACCTGCTTCTACTGCTTCGGTTTGAGCTTTATAGGCCTTTTCTTCTTCAGTTTGACTTGCCTTTTATCCCTTCCACCTAATATGTTGCAGTGAGCTCTTTTGTACCTTTTCCCTTTACTTGTGAACACTTCAGGCAATGGAGTTTTGAAGAGTTATTATGAAGGGAATCCTAGCCCCCATGTGTTTCATCCAAGTCTATCTTATTTTTTTGTGGATAGCTTCCCATCAAGAGTGAATTTGTCTGGTTCTTACATCTTTCAGAATGTGCAGTGTATTCCATTGAATTTTCAGACAGCCTTCTTTGTTTGAGATGTTTTATTGAAGTCTTTCAACATTCTCTCCTGGTGTATGACTAAATCCAACTCTCCAACAGACATTTATCAAAAGTCAAAAAGAAAGGAAAAGAACATTTTTTAAATGTCATTCATACCTAGCTCTGCCCTCTGGATACACATTAGCCATAAAATCCAACCACATGATCTGACCCACTTCTCTTCAGTTTCTAAGCTTTCTACGGTATTTGATATGATTTCAGATTCCCTTGCTTAGGCAGGATGGACCTTATCCTGCCATCTACTGAGTATTTCTGAATATCAGTCCTCCTCCTCTGCATGGTCCAGCAGAGAGGGCTGGATCCTCCCCCACAGCTCTCACTCACCTCCAGCCATGCCCACCCCAGCTTGTACCCACCCCTAGCTCTACCCGTGCCTGGTCTACCCTGACTGCTACAGCACAGATAGGGCTATGAGCTGTTTGGACAGCACCTCCTTGGTGGTGGTGGGCTGGCCAGGAGCACTCCATGAGCTTGAACCGTTCCTAGGCCACTAGTTAGACTGCTCTGCCCCACGTGAAAAAAAACATAAAACCCAAATAACATTCCTACTGCCCTGTGACTCTGACTTCCTACCTTTGGGCCAAGTTGGACACGTCAAGTGCTCGACCTCTGCACCTTCCTCTTGGACTAAACCCACCAGGAACCCAGAAAATGGCCTAGGTGTTTACAAAATTCTACTATAAGGTGGTAATGGACAGCCAAATAAGAAAGACATTCATTCAAGTTCTGTCAAAAAACATCTGAGCAACCCAGAGACTCCATGAGGGTCAGGCTGGTCCCATTCTTCCTGCTAGGATGTCATCAGATCTACAAAGATCCTGGTGAATTTGCATCTAGAAAGGTGAAACTAATGTTAGGGAAAAATAATGCTGAGAGTGATTAAGAGCTAAGAATGACCACATTGCTCATGCAAAAATTAAAAATTATAATAATTGAAAAGGTATAAGATAAGGAAAAAGAAAAGATATACAGAAAGGATATATTAAAATGTTTAAAGGAGGACAGACAGGTATATTCAAGTAGGATAAAATTAGGAACAGGTTAATTCTTACTCAAAAAAAAAAAAATTATAAAAGTCTCCTTGACAAATGTTGGAAAGACCTGGTAGGATGTAAGTAGAAATTATATGAGTCTCATCATTTGAAAACTGAAACTCCAGCTAAAAAAAAAAAATAGAACAGACTTTGTAGGGAACAGGGCAACACCAGCAAACACATCACAAGCAGAGAGATTTTTGTTTGTTTTAATTTTTTTCCTTATTTTGCTACACAGGGTTGTTCCTGGGAAGTTCTACAATTAACCTATACAGGCATGTAGGTAACCCTTGACACTTTAGGGTTTGAGGTGAATTTTGGCTTGATACAGCTCTGTACAGTTCATAAGAGGGCAAAGGAGGAAGGTATATGATAGGGTGGTTACAGGCTCCTCTGGCAGAAATGCTCAGTTGTGACAGCCCAGCTGTTAGGTAATAAAAACCAGAACTGCCTCAAGTGTTTATATCACAAACTCACACATTCCTGACAAAACTTACTATACTTCTTGCCCCTTACTTTGGTGTCTTGGGAAAAAGAAAACAATTTCTGTCCTATATGAAGCATTAAAATGGCTTCACATTTCACAGATAACTTTCCTCAATCTGAGAAAAACTTGACTAGAGGAACAGTAAGTTCCTGAATTTTTAAGTAAAATATTCTATTATTAATAATAACAGTAGCAATTCCTTTCCCTTTTAAATTATATGTAAGAGACATTCCTCAGATCAGAATTATCTGCCATTTAGAAATAGTCTTCAGGCTCATTTTATCACCAGTGATATAAATTAGATGATCTCTTGAGCTACACTTTTCTCTCTCCAATATCCTTCAAATCTTGCCTGATGGAATTATCATTCGCTTTTGTCCCAGTCTCTTCATTAAATGAACACTATTTTTTTCTGCTGCCTTCCTCTCACCCACTTTGTTAAATAATATATACCCCCTCCTACATATAATTTATTATCTCCAAATTCTGCACAACCTTTCAATAATAGATTGCATGCCTGAAATAAATCTCATTTCTTATTGCTGGTACTAATAAAAGGTTTATATTTCTCTTTTTGTCCCTGCCTGAAATTAGGTGCAAGAGTTTGCATGGAATTTTGGTTTTGATTTGCTTACAGAATCTTTTAATATTGCTGCTGCTAAATAAATTTATCTTGTTGCATATTCCCAAGACAGAGTTTGGCTTTCAGGCTGACCCATACTAATGTATATAGCACATTCTGCCTATGTAGTATAGCTCTGAACATTTTTTATAGAATCATACTGTGGTTTGGGTTGGAAGGGATCTTAAAGATCATCTACTTCCAACCTCCCTGGCATGGGCAGGGAACCTTCTCTTCAACCAGGCTGCTCAGAGCCCCATCCAGTCTGGCCTTGAACACTTCCAAGGATGGGGCAGCCACAGCTCCTCTGGTCAATCTGTTCCAGTGCTTCACCATCCTCACAGTAAAGAATTCCTTCTTGATATCTAACCTAGATCTACCTTCCTTCTGCTTAAAGCCATTCTCCCTTGTCCTACCACTATCTGCCCTTGTGAAAAGTCTCTCTCCATATCTCTTGTAGCCCCCTTCAAGCACTGGAAAGTTGCTTTAAGATCTTCCCAGAGCCTTCTGTTCTCGAGGCTGAACAACCCCAGCTCTCTCAGCCTGTTCTCATAGGAGAGGTGCTCCAGCCCTCTGATCATCTTCCTGGCCCTCCTCTGGACTTTTTCCAACAGGTCCACATCCTTCTTACGTTGGGGGCCACAGAGCTTTTCTAGGTGCTTGTAATGTTGCTTTTGCGTAAGGTGTGCTGGTGTGCTCAGTGGAGGCCAAACACTGAAAATGGTCACAGAAACTGCACTGGCTAGCCAGTAGGGAATAGAGCAGCTTCTGCTGGTTTGAATCCTAGCATCTTTCTGCAGCAAAAGAGAGAGTTATGGACTTACGTTGGAACCCCTGGGGCCAGCATGCTACCCAAACCAGTCTAATGACTGTCACAGAAAGCCTGATAGAGTGGAACTGAAGAAATTTAAATAACTATCCTCAAAAAGAGGACATTTTGTCTGGAGGAAGCCTAAATTACATTCTGTTCCCCAGTGAATGCTGTCATTACCCTGCATGCTGCTAAAAGTCACAGCATTCCCTGTGCCAGAAAAACACCTGCACAGGGATTCTGAGCATCAGGATTTTGGATCAGAGCTTTGGGGTTTCATGGTTTCACCACAGTGGCCAACAAGTGCTCTGGAGCCACAGGACCTAGAAGCCTGAGAAACGTGGCCGCAAGATCCTGTTGCTGGAGGGAGCACAACATGCAGAGTATGTGGAAGTGACTTTCTGTTCCTCTCTGTGATTAAGAAAACAAAATTTAAAGGAAAAATCCAGCAGAAAATACAAATTTCTTTGAAATTTACTGCTATGAAACCATTCTAAAAGAAAACTCCCAGCCAGCTCCACCTACATGAACTTCATACAGCTCACTGATATTTGCAAAGGCTGCCTACATCCGAGCCTGCTGAAGTCCATAGTGGTAAATCCCATCATGTTTGATGTTTTGACTGTAAGTCTGATTTGATAAAATTATTTTCCTTGGTTTAAGTTTTGTTTAAATGGCAAGCCTGATTACCTGAGTATCATTACATAACAGTAATCTCTGTTTTTCCAAAAATTTTTATAACATTAGCACATCTGCATTTTACTGCTAGGGATGCTACAGCAGGGAGTTATCAAATGATTTACCTGAAGGCAAGCAGTGAGTGACTGGCAGAGCTAGGAACAGTCCTGTCATCACCTGATATTCTTACTACGTTTACATTTAAAATGACCTTACTCTGTGCAGAAATCAGCAGTAAGTAATTATACCATTTTGTAATCTACATATTATTCTCAGCAGCAGGGTTTTGTCCAAAGGTGGTCCATATGGGAGCAGATAGTTCACAGTGTTTGAACACAAAGCACATGAGTTAAGGAGGGACTGAGCCACGAGCAGCTCAGCAGCTCCTGCTGGGTATTGTAATTCCCTTTGCAAAGCCCCATGTGTAAAGAGCTCTTCTGAATTCAGACTTAGAGAATCTGTAGTCTTCACTCAGAGCTTATTTCCTAGTCTTGGCCCACGAGCTCTGTCGGTCCACGTAAATCTCTGATACCATTTATTCCTATGCTTATCCCTTCTCTCCCCAGCACGCATCCACAAGGTGAGGATGCCCCAGCTTCTCACAGGGTTTGCCAGCAGAGAAGAACTGCCATGGGGGAGGACTGAGATGGCTCTCCTGAGACATCCTCCTTTTGCAGCTTGGCATAGCAGCCTGAGATGGTTAATGCCTATCACATAAGCCCACAGAGACTAACTTTAGCCAAAAGCATAAGGACATTGGCTGTCAAAATATGTTTAGAATGGCTGTATCCTCTAAGAGGGAATGAGGTGAGGGATTCTTGGAAGCCATGGCTCAGAGTGCTCAGACCTGCTTTTCTATTGCTTCTCATAAGCAGTGCACAGGGCTTTCAAACTAGCATATGAGTTTGGCAATGGATTGATAAAATAGTCTGCATTGGGAGGTGTCAGGCCATCCTGCCATCCTGAGGCAGCATGCCTCTGCACTCTCATCTGCTCAGGCCTGAGAGACCTTCATGTATTAGGTCACGCACTATGAGGCAGGAACCCTGACTCCAGACTGATTCTTTAGGAGTCCCAGTGTTCTTGTCTGGCTCCTTTCTGCCTTCAAGGTTCTCCGCACGCTGGGATCATGGGCACATCCTAGGTCTGTTGATAGCAACACTGGATTCGTGAGGCCCTGTTGTGCCTCATACAGCAATCTGTGTAAATTATGATGGGAATGTCCTCTCCGTGACATTGCTGACACTCTCCCTGAGCCTACAGTTGTTTCAGCACAGGCTTTGTTCCTACAAGGAGTTCAACTCACAGTGGTGGTGCTTAAACTTGGGAAAGAGCCTGGCATCTTCTGATGCTGTTCTCAAGAACAACTCTCAGCTCAACATCTCCTGAATAAATGGAGCAAACACTGCAGGATCCAGGATAAGGAAACTAACATTCTTTCACCACCTCCCTGAACGTCCCACCTCTCCTACACTGGAGAGCACTGATGACTAAGAAGCCACACTAAGGAGCCCAGCTGTTCTGCTCCAGATTCTGGCAAGAGCTGCATGTGAATGGGAGCCAGAGAGACTCGATGGCATTAGCTTTGCAATGTGATCTTCATTCTTCCCCACAGCAGGAACAGACTGCTGGGAGCTGAACAGCTTTGGAAGACAGGTGGTCTTGGTCAGGACTCTGAAGAAAACACTTTGTGGGGGTGGTGTGTGTTTACACGGGCTGTGTCTGAGGGGGCTGGTGATGACTAGAATGCTCGCTTGTCTTCCTTGATTCCTCTCAGAACTTTTACTTTTTGGAGCTGACAAGGTCTGAACTTTAGGTAAAAAAAGAATGTAACTGCAACTGGTAGAACCAGAAATTAGAAGGGGGTGAACAAGGAAAGCCTGGAGTGCTAAGGTTTGGATTGAATTTTTTTTTTTAAAGCAAGACTCTCACAGCAGAGAACAAATGCTTGGAAATACTACAGTAGATCCTGTACAGGAAAGGGCATGGAAACTACTGTGATAAAAAGGTGTTCACAGTGATGGCAGTGTTTTCTGAACAGCTACAGCCACATATCAAAGGAGCTCTGCTCTACTTGGTCATGCCTGTCACCACAGACTCAGCAATGAGTGGGTGAGGCTCTAGGCAGGGGCCTCAGAGGTACCTCAAACCTCTGTGTTATCACAGGCACTTAGCCGAGGCTAAGCTCCACAAAAGTGCTCATGTCATGGTGCTTGCAATAGCTAAAAGGGCAAACGTCCCTCAGGAACCTGGCCTTCAGTATCAAATACAAGTCTTGAAGAAGTAACAATTATTCCCCAAAAGTGTGCCTGTGCATTGCAGGAGTTTCCATTTAGGTTGCTGGCAAGGGAGGATTTTTGATGAACTATCTCTGCCCTCAGTCACTTGTGTTCCAAAAGGGAGGAAACACTCTACCCTCCTTCATGCCTCCTGTGATGTCCCAGGACACATCCTCCCAGCTCCATGCCCAGCTCTAGCCACAGCTCATGCAGAAGTGCTGGGGCAGACTATTCATTACAGAGGTCTTTGGCCTTAATTTATTCTCCATGAAAGAGTCCTGGAAGTTCAAATCTCCTCTCATTGTTGCATTTTGCCAGTCCTCACATTAACCCTGGAAATGTCAAAGGAAATCATAACAAGAGCAGCTGATCAACCAGCTCCAAGAACCAGAGAGTAGGTTTCCAGTCCTGCTCTCTGGGCCTCTGCTTTTGCAGTAGTTCCACCAGCTAGGAATAATTACACAAAATTATGACGTAATCCCTACTGAACTCCAAATCTTTTCATTCCCTTCCAGCCAATTGGAAGTCGCCCCTGATGTTTTCTAGCTCCCTGCCTCTGTGAATGAGACCGTATCCATGAGAAAATATGCTTGGATCACTCACTGTGATTTATTCATCCGGAGGCAATTTGGAGGCTGTTGCTTACAATTAGCCACTTGATCTTTATCAGCATTGTTCTTAGCCCTTAGAAAGCTGTGTCTCTGGATACAACCTTTCCGGTACTTGGATGGCCTATTTAATTATACAATTGGACCTGTTTGTGCATGGGATACTGGAGTGAATGAAATCCTAACAATCCTCAACATTCATTTTCTCTACCAGTAGCAAGAACTAATATTTATCATAAGTTCCCTAACGTGTCCCTTGGAAAACATCACTATATCACGCTGCAGGGGAGAGCACTGTCTGCTCAGGGGAAAGATCATAGGGCAAGAAAGAAGAGGATATGCTCATTATTATGTCAATTACAAATGGCAGAGTAAATAATCCTGAGGTGTTTCACTGTGGAGATGTCATCCTTCCAGATAAACAGGGACAAGCCCAGGCAATACTGGATGAGAAAGGCACTCTAAACAAATGCATGTTGCTGTGAAAAAATGTTTCTGAATGCATTTACTGAAACAAGAGAACAACATTTAATGATATAGATTCACCCTAGCATAGCTAACAGAATACTTTGTTCAGCCTTTTGCAGGGGTCTGAGCTGAATTTCATATAGGAAGGAAGATCTGGCATTGCCCATTTTAGAAAAAGAGATGGAAATTACCAAGTGTTGAGATGAGAGTATAGGGAAAAGAAAATGAAGGGAACTAAAGAGCAGAAGAGTGCAAAGAAAGCAGGGCAATTTGATTGGCTGTGAAATGCAGTTTCTGAGCTCTTGAAGAAACCAAAGTGGAGAGTGGGAGTCATAAGAAAGAACAACTGGGATTCTGCCTGGTCAATTTTGTCATCATTCCTCCCTCCTGGGGCCATTCTGCCTTGGCAGTGTTTTGCATCACCAGCAAACAGTGTCGAAGACAATGAAATGATTCCCATGAAGGGAAGTGTGTAACATAACTGCCTCAGAGATGTTTGAGTACAAAATCCTCAAGGAGGAACAAAGCCTTTTAATGAACTTGGGGGGAGGGGGAAGGGAAAGAACAAAACAGCCAGCATTGAAGAATGCTGATTATTTCAGCAAACTTTCAGTAGTTTTAAGGTTAGCTCAAAGCACTGCAAGAGCTGCAGTCTGTATGCTTGCACCACCAAAGCACAAGCAGTGTATCAGCAGTCTTCAGGGAGGACTGAACAGAGGGGTAGGAGGGGGAAGAAAAAAAAAGTTGTATTTTGAGAGGGTTCCTGCAATTGAAGCTTATGACGACTTGTTTTCAGGCCATAGACACTGGAGAGAGGCCAAGCAGGAACAATTCTGACCTTTTTTGTACCTTTCTTAGGGTTGTGTTTTGTTTTGGGAGGGTTAGCAGCTGCATCTAACTGTATTATGGAGAGGTAGGTGTGGTGTTGGCATCTGTTGCAAGGTGTGGGTGGTCGTTGAGTTTGGGGGTTTCCTTTGTGTCATTGGTGCTGTTTATGTTCTTTTTGGATGGAATGTCAGTGGATTATGTTTATTCTTTGTCCTTAGCGGCAGACCCTTTTCCAGAGACTTGTGGGGGATTGGTTGTTATGGTGTGGGTCTTGTTTTAGTTCTTGGAGGCAGTTACTGGGGGAGTTCACTGAATGCTGAAAGTTTGGAGTGGCTGCCGTTGATAGTGGGATATGTTTTCTGTTCAATCAGATTTTAGTGGTGTAGCTGTTTTATTCTTTTTTTTATGTTTTTATTCTTCTTTTATTCCCTGTGGGGTAGGGATGGTTTTGGTGGGGGCTGTTACTAACTCTATTTGTTGTTTTGGAACTTGTGCAAGGGTTATCTGACACAGCCATTCAGGCAGTTTAAGGGTAGAAATCAGAGAATAGTTTAATGTAAAATACCACCTTTGGGATTTGGAAATAGAGGTTTAAGTCCTTTTTTTCTTCTGAGGTGAATTGTGGAATTCTAAGAAAACGTGTAGTCTTCACTCATTGGTTCAGAAGACCAATGTTTTTTCCTAAACTATTAAAGTATTTTTTGAAGTTGAGTATTTTGTTTTTCTAGGGCTCCAGTAATGGGGAAGAGGATTAGGAGGCTGGTGAAGCAGGTGAGGGAGGCTAGCTGGCCAACAATGATGAATGGTTGATACAGACAGAGATCCTAAATCTATAATAATCTACTCTGGGCCCTTCTCTCAGTTCTTCTAGCTCCAAAAACACTAAAAGTTACATCTCCTCATGCTCAGCTCAGAAGCAGTAAGCATCTCCATCAGCAACTTAACAACTGTATGCCAGCCCCCCATACTCTGTGACCTTTGCAAAAGGTGGGGGTGAGCTTGAAGTGTGCCAGTGATGCAGACTGGTTTCTGGCCTGCATGCAGTTACTCCGTGCTGAAGAGCTGGTTTATGCCATGCATTAGAGGAAGCTTGTCAGAGAGACTCAGCCTCCTAAGTGACTCAGTGGTGAAATGACAGGCAAAAGTATCTTTGTTCCATCCAGTGTGGCAAAAATACCTGGGATGTAGCTTGGTCCAACCTGTCCTCTAGACACTGATTCATCCTTCCACATGGCAAGTCATACCAGGGAGAATCCTATGGATGGCTTTGTCTCTAAGATGTCTTAGCAGACTGAGGAAAAAGCTCAATATTGTTTTGGGGTGGGCAAGTAGAGATTCCCTATGAATATGCTTAATGTAGTTAAGAAATACACTTCTTTCCCCATGGCAGACCTATCCTTGGATAGATTACATTAACAAAGAGGCAATTTCTGATTTATTTAGATGATAGCAATGCCTGGGGCTATGCTCTGGGCAGAATACCACAGGGTTTTACCAGATATGTTTCACTTTCTGAAAAACTAAAAAAACTGTCTAGATAATTGACACTGAGGACATAACAAAGGGACAAGAGGAGTTGTCAGTAAAGCAGATGTTCTGTCTCTTTCAGCCTTGCTGTCAGTGACACTCACTGGAGTTTCAAAACACTGTAAAAGTATTATGAGATCAAACACTGTTAGATGGTACAAGCACCTTTCTCTGAGAGAGTGCGTGACTTACCCAATCCAACAGTCTGACTGATGGAACCGAGGGAAAGGCCAGTCCTAGGGACCAGTTTTTTGCAGGTTGATTTACAAGCAGCTGTTGTTTAGTGGCTGCTTCAGATGTTTGTAGAAATATCCATCCTCAGCCATCAACATCATTTTTCTCTTAGATGTTTCTGTCCTCCTATGAGGCATCTTGGCTGTTTGTGTAACAGGACCTGCACAGCGTTAGTTTATTGCTCAGTGAATTAAGACAACCCAAAATGCTATCTTAGGCTATCTTAAAGCACCAGAAATAATGTTTGGTGGTCGGGAAGTTTCTGTGTGAACAATTCCAATATCCTTCTAACCAAGGGAGAAATCTCCAGGAAATATACTGAAGTGCAAACTGGGAGCAGAAATCTCTACCTCCATCTCAACCCAAGCCCTTCAAATTCCTGCACTAGGCACTAACCAATACAGATTGCTTTGTAAACATATGATTTTCCTGGAAAGGAGTATACTGTGGGGCCGTGAGTATGCTGTGAGGCAGGATGGGGAAGCAAGGATAACATCCTAGCAAACATCTAGGCAGCATCACAATGTTCTTCTGATCAGCTCAGTAAAACAAGAGAGGGCATTATGCCACCAGAACTGAACTCTGAAGTGACTTATTAAAAACCTCTCCATATTATGTTGCCTCTCAGAGGCAGTTTCAGGAAGGTTTTGGAGAACAGCCACCTCTGAGACCATCCTGTGTTCACACCATAGGGTTGCTGCATGACTGGCTAAAGGATGGTGCTGTGTTAAGCTTTGGCCTGTAGCCCCTAATGGATCTTCAAAACCCAAGAATTGCCACATTGAGAGAAAGGTTTTTGTGTGGGTCTCAAGGCAGGTGAACCCTCGGATTGTAACAGTGAAGAAAGGCCACTAGCCTTTACTCATTAGCAGCTCCAGGCATATATGTCCTTCAACAGCAGGAGCAGGGTTTTTATTTCCTATACCAACTACACATGCCGATAGGGAGGACAGTGGAAATGTGGTGGAGAAGGAGTGGCATTAATGTAATCTTTGACATAGCCACCAAAAAAAATTGACCTTGACCCAAGTGAGGAAGAACTCTGTCCCTTTAAAAAAAGCTGTTACAAACGTTTTTCCACTGGAAAAACCAAGCAAAGCTCAGCAAACAATAAAAAAAAAACCAAAAACCCCCCAAACAAAAACAAAAAAAACCAAACCAAACCAAACAAAAAAAAACCACAAAAAACCACCGAACTAAAAACCTTCCCAATGGCAGCTCCAGGAGCAGGGAAATTAAGAGTTATACTCCTATTTGGAACATTTTCCCTAACTGGAATAGGACTGATTTCCAGGACAATGTGGCAGGAAAGGACTCAGGGGAATTTATGTGTTTATATCTGAAGTTCTCGACTGTAATCAGGCAGTGTAGGCAAGGTGTAACACATGTGAGCTGCAAATGGTGGCTCAGTACATACCAGTGATTATACACTGATATAATATATAATTAAACACTTATACTGTGATTATGGCACTCCTTGAATACTATTTCTGAGAATCTTTCTGACAAAATTTTAAAAAAACCTCCAAGTGTTCTATTAGAAGACTGTATTACATGTCCATGGTTAGGTAAGAAAACCAGGTTTAATGCTCAGAACCTTTCCGCAGTGCCTCATCCTAAACTCTGCTGGGTTTCAAACTCTGTCTAGCTTATGCCAAGCACTGACAGCTGGGCTCCTTTCTCCTACAGCAGAACAGGGGGCGGGGTGTGGTTGGTGGGATGTTAATGCTTCCTCCCTATCTTAGACATCAGTCACTCTGATAGGATGAGTGCATCCCTAAGAACCAGCCCAAGTCACAGATGTATGGGGCCAGAAAGGATGGAAGTGGATTATATCAGCAGTAGGGAGAGGCCTGAAAGCTATATTCAGAGGCCTGTTGGCACACAGTAAGGCCAGCCCTAGCAACATCAAAGGCTACAGCAAGGAGTTAGTTTATATAGTTTTGTCAGTTGGATTAGACTCTTCATTAGGATGCAGAACAAACCTCTTCTACTTGGCAGACAGGAGCGAGAAACAGAATAAAAATGGAAATCAGATCTCAGCCCTGAATTCCCCATTCAGCAAAGCTCTTCTTATTTGCGTAGGAACTCCAGTTTGCCTGGCTTCGTTTGAAATAAAGGTAACAGGAAATTTCTGGGCAGGATGAGGTCAAGGTCTCTTGCTTTGAGGCCAGCAAGCCCTGGGAGGACTCTCGAGTCAGAACAGGCCGTCCTAGGAGGAGGACAAGCGGAGGGCAAGAGCACTTGCTCTGGGGTACCAGCAATACCATCTCTACAGCTGCATCCTCAGCAGGCAAACTCAACAGGGAGACTTTGGAAAAGACCTTGCTTAGTCTGAGTTGAACAAGTAGTTGTCACGCTGTACAGAGGCATGGAGAGTCTGACACTGCAGTGGATGGCTTTTAGCATGCAGGTTGTGCACTAGTCAGCTTGTTACTATTCCCCTGCATCTTTTGATGAAGTTGCGGGTCTGTCTCAGTGTACTTGCAGGCTAGGAGAACAAGATTATCTGATTTTGTGGGTTCCTAATGCCTCTGACAGCATTAAAATCCACAAAGGTCAAAGAGAAAAGCCTGAGTTCGATCTCAATCATGTCAGCATGGCTAAGGGGTCGCTGGGAGGGGTATGTAGGTGTACTGCAAATTCACTTTAAGAGCAGAAAGAAGCCCAAGTATTTAAAACAGGAATTAGTTTTCTTAAGCAAAGCATGCTTATGTGTAAGAAGGTATTTTCTGCTATCCTTAGGATTCATCTTTATTATGTTTTGGGTCAGAAGATAGAAGGTTAGCATTTGTTTTACAATTTCATATAGGTTTTTTTTTTTAACAGTCTCTGGAGTGAAATCAGTCATATTTATACAAAATATTTCTTGTCCTGAAACAGGACTGACTGAAATATATTAGCAACTGTCAGAAAGATATGTCTACATTTCACTCGAGGCTGCTGAAGCCCTTAAATCACTATATTAGCCCTTCAAATTGTAAACAAAATGTTAATTTCCTGGCTGCTATAGTAGAAGATAAAAGAGACTGCTAGTTGTAAGTAACCTGTACCTTGGATTACTTTATTAATATTGCAAATTGTAAGTGACAGAGCAATTAGGGTTAAATATGACCCCAAGAAAGCAGCTTGACCAATGTTGATCATCCTGCTAAATAGATGGAATTTAATTTAACTGAGGAAACAATAGGTTCCCTGTGGTTTATCTCATTAAGGTTATTTCCATAATTCCAAAAGTGATTCTCACATCTTTAAAATTAAACTTGGTAACAGACAAAAAGAGCTGCATTGGGATGGTAAGGAACTTAAAAAATGTCTGATTCAATCACGAAATACCCATTGCTAAATTTGTTTAATTTGGCCTTAACTTATTCCTCAATGAGATAATCCCACAGTCTCCCTCCATCTGAACTACGTCCCTTGGATTTCTCTAAAACCCTCATATCTCTCTGGGCACCTTCTGTTGCACCACCTCAGAGCTTCTACATGCACTTAACATTAAGGAGCTCTAATTTTCTTCTCTCTTATACCTATTTTTCATCCATTAACTTTAATGGGATTGCACATGACTTACTCCAAGAAAAGCAGACTGAAAAAAACTTACAGTGTCCAAAGTCATATTCAATATTCCAAAAGTGATTATTTTATGACAGTTTCCTGCAGAAATAAATTTATTTCCCTTGGCTCCACCTCACAAGACAGCACTTTTGCTGGAAGACCTAACAGAAAGAAAGATTCTGAGGAAGGCACAATCTCTCTTTAAACTAAAAGCTGTTCAGGAAACTACAACTAGTTTTTAAAGAACTACAGCCATAGATGTTTTTCCCAGTTCTTCCTTTTGTTCTTAAAAAAACCAATCAAACTTTAATTTTCTAACTTTTCTCCCCATACATTGGAAAATACTTAGGATTCATTTTGGCAAAACTGAAGGAAATATCTTAAGAAAAAAAAAATACTTGAAGTCATAGAGAAAAAAGATTTGCCATGATGTTTTCCAACTGTGAGGCTTGCTATTCACATAGAAGGCAGCAATATAGGTGCTGGAAAACAATATTATGCCTAGCATAAGCAGAAGGCAAACATACAGCCACAAACATCATACAGGAACAATTTCATCTACTGAAATTGGTCTTTCACAAATCAAACAACAGTATTCCCATCAGGTTAAAAATCTTACTGTATATATGTTTAAGTGTCTCTTCTATTTCATCCTGTTATTACCTGTACCTTTCATTGCTTACAATGACAGAAGTCTCATCCTATTGTTTTTCAACTATCTCCCCTGTTGTTTGCTCTGTGTGTTGCACGGGTGAAGTTTCTACACTGGAATTACGAAAGAAAGTCAGTAAAAGAATATGAGCTTCGTTCCTTGCCTTGCCTGTACTGTAGAGCCTGCCAAAACTAGGGCTGAGGCTTGCTGGAAATGTAATTACTTGAAATTTTGGTTGGTTCTGAATCAGAAAGGAATCTTTCCTTTTTTTTTAAACTCTGTTCTAAAGGAGCAGAACTAATCTTGCTGAGCAGTTGCAAAGAGCTCAGGAGGTTCCAGTCCCTAAATGACCTGCTAAACAACTACTCACAGGAAAGAGGTTGTTAGCAGAAGAGACAGAAACTCTTACTCCTGAGGTCAGGAACCTCCAATTTTTAGCAACCTCTTCCCTACAGAAAACATACCAGGAATCTGTGCAATCTGGCAGAAGGCAGCATGCTGGTCAGAAACAAAATTTTTTCAGGTTTACAGAAAATAGGAAATGATATCTCCTCATTTTTGAGCTACTTCTGGATCTTTAGAAACTGAAAGGTCTTTTACCTCAAAATGATTCATCAAAGGAGGTATTATGCCACTGTGATTTAACTCCTCTGATGAAATAAAAGAAATTCCAGGAGATAAATCCACTCTTATCACTGGCACACATGGGGGAAAGATTTTGAAGTGAGGTTTGGTGTATACTGGTTTCTCTGAGATAGAACTGAAAACTCTGCTAGCAAGCAAGGCATTTTGGGTTTTATGGGCAGAGGAATGCCACAGCAGGAGACAGTAAGCCATGCTTTCTGTCTTGGGCCAAATATGATCCCAAGTGGATTTCACCACTACCACTGCAATCCTCCAGGGTCAGCCCTAGCTCAGTGACTTTAAATATTGCAGAAGGCTCCTTTCAACTAATATAGATGATATAGCCTTTACCATTGCATATACTGCAAACTTCTTACTCCCTCTCCCTGTTAGACAGAGATTTTTTCATGCATGAAGAAGTAAATCACTGGAACAGACAACTGATTTGAATCCAGTTATTTCACCTGTCAGGACAAAACCAGGTGTATGACTGTAAGTACAGCAAGGACTACCAACACAGATATGGACAGAATCTACCCTTTTTCATCTGTTTTGATCCCAAGCCTCTCTCATTCATGGTGCCAGAATTCTACTTTTCAGGTGGCTGTGAGGGAAGATGAATTTCTTATGACTGACCCAGTCTAGAGCATTAAGCACAGGGTTCAGCTGGGGTATGTGTTTCTAGCAGGGAACAGCTGATCCACATAGTGGAAAGCAGCAGGCAGGGATACCTCCGTCTGATAAGGCTAATCCATTACAAAGATTTCTTGTGTGCAGCTTCCCAGCTCCAAGTCTGTTTTACCCTTTTACACATTGACAGAAAGCTCCAGAAGGATTCAGTGGAAATCTTCATGAACTGCAAGAAACGTGTCTTAAAAAATTCCACAAGAGGCTCAGTGCCTTCTCTGGCTCTATGACTGACCAAACCTACACACCAATGGCACTCTTAACAATTAATGCATCAGTGACAACCCTGGAGGCTGGTCATGCACACGGTGCCTGTACTCACAGTTTTCACAGCGATTCCCTGTATAGCCAGCCAGACAGGCACACTTGTAGGTACTGCTTTTGTCTAGAATGCACGTCCCATCATGAAGACATGGAGATGAAGAACAAGCTGTAAAAGAAAAGCAAGAATGTTCATGTTCTCTCACAGGATGGAGAACCTATCTGTTTTTCCTCATGGTGGTTGTGTCTTGGGGTAAATCACCTATTTTGGTTAGAAGTTAGGAAGACACAGTAAAGGGCCTGATGCATGTCAAAAAGTCTTCTCTTACTTACTAGAGGAGGGATTTAATAGGGATAAGCAGTTGTTTTCCCAGCATACATTACTTTTACCATTTCCCTTTAACTGCAGTCAAGTGGTGAGAAAGGTTTATAGAAGAAAAATAATTTACATCAAGTTCAGTTAATGTTTAGAGCTTAGATTAAATCAAAGAAGTTTAATAGCAACCTACATTTTCCCTGCCATTTAACCCAGAGTTTAGGGATAAGTTCTGGGATCCATGGTTTTTGTGGGGTTTTTGTGTCCTGGACCTTGCTGGTTTAGATTTTGGGAGCTGCTTTGTCCCTGGGAAACTCTTGCCTACAACAATCTAGCAGTGATGCATATCAAACTGTACACACCAGCATAACTTAATAACAGCAATATTAATGCGTAACTGTGCATTAAATACCAGCAAATTCCATTGTGTAATAACACACACACATGTTTTTTGGTGCCTATTTTAAGGGGAGATGAGTGAATAGAACTGTTGTGGTTTAACCCCAGCTGGCAGCTAAGTACCACATAGCCATGCAGCCACCCCACCACCTCTGGTGGAGAGGAGAATTGAGAAAGAAAAAGTAAACCTCATCAGTTGAGATATGAACAGTTTAATAATTGAAATAAAATAAAATATAATAATAATAATAATAGGAATANGCCTGATGCATGTCAAAAAGTCTTCTCTTACTTACTAGAGGAAGGATTTAATAAGGATAAGAGACAGAGAGAGAGAAATAACACTGGAGAAAAAAAAACTATCTATCCACAACACAGTTATTCACCCCACCACTGACTGAAGCCCAGCCTCGTTCCAAGCAGCTAACCATGCTCCCAACCAAATCCCTCCAGTTTATATGCTGAGCATGATATTCTATGGTATGGGATATCCCTTTGGCCAGTTTGGGTCAGCTGTCCTGGCCATGCTCCCTCCCAGCTTCTTGTGCAACTCCTCACTGGAAAAACAGAGGAAATTGAAAAGTCCTTGATCTAGAGTAAGCATTACTGAACAATCACTAAATCATTGGTGTGTTATCATACAAAATCCAAACCACAATACAGCTTCCTGAGGGACACCACTTGTCACTGATGTCCATTAGGGCATTGAGCTGTTGACCACTACCCTCTAGATCTGACCATCCAATCAATTGCTCATCCACCAAACAGTCCACTCATCAAATCCACCTCTCTCCAGTTTAGCCAGAAGGATGTTGTGGCCATGCCCAAAGGCCTCAGGAAAGTCCACAGAGATGGCATCTGTAGCCCTTCCCGTGTGCACTGATGTAGTCCCTCCACTGTANTAGCCATGCAGCCACCCCACCACCTCTGGTGGAGAGGAGAATTGAGAAAGAAAAAGTAAACCTCATCAGTTGAGATATGAACAGTTTAATAATTGAAATAAAATAAAATATAATAATAATAATAATAGGANTCTGGCTGTTCCAAATCACCTCCCTGTCATCTATGTGCCTTATCACAGTTTTAGGAGGATCTGTTCCATGAATTTCCCAGGCACAAAGGTGAGGCTGACAGGTCAGTAGTTTCTGGGGCTCTCCTTTCTATCGCTTTTTAAAAATGGGTGCATTTTTATCTCTTTTCCAGTCACCAGGGACTTCACCTAACTGCCATGACTTTTCAAGTATCATGAAAAGTGGCTTGGCAACTACATCAGCCAATTCCCTCAGGACTCTGGGATGCATGTCCTCAGGTCCCATAGACTTATGTATATTCAGGATCCTCAGGAGGTCGCAACACTCATCTTCTCTTACAGTGGGAAGGACTTGGCTGCTCCAGTCCTTGCCTTGCAATCCATCTGCTTGAGAAGTGTGGGAAGAGAGGTTGCCAGCGATGACTGAGTCAAAAGAGACAGGCTCTGGCCCTCCCCGCAGCCAGACCTGGATGGCTCCATGTTTATGTGGGAGCCCTGCCTGGGTGGCCACCTCCTTCCTGGCGTGTGCAGAGGACATAGCTCCTGCCGACGGGACACCACGGCTGCGCTCCCTCCCAGGGGGTGCTGACCCCTGCCTGGGCTGAGCTCCGCAGCGGCAGCAGGACCTTGCCCTCCCTGCACTCCCAAGGCACCATGAACTGCTGCATACCCCTGGCTGCTCCCTGGGCTGCACTGAAAGGCATGGGCGTACAGAGGGCTGCTTCTTCTGGCAAAGTGCAGACCTCCTCAGCACCTCCCACAAGTTGCTCGGGTGTCTCCCACCTCAGAAAAAGCCCCCATGTGCCAGAATCTGTCACTGCCACCATATGGACCGACCTCAGAGCAGCTTCTCTGGGAGAAGTTTCTTATATCCAGATGGCATGAGGTAAGAAATATATAGATGCCACATACGGATTTCTCTGGAGGTTTCATGTGGTGATGTAAGAGCAACTTATACATGGCTGGGCAATGAATATCTTCCATATCTCACTGAAGACTAAGGCCTGACTAAAGACAGTAATTCATTCCTTAAAAGAAAATACATACGTGGCAATTGTACTGTATACAACTAATGTAAAATATCACTGAGAAAGGGAAGGAGAAGCAGAAGACTCCTTACAGACTGATATTTGCTAGTCACTGGTTGAAGCTAGTGAACCTTTATCGTTGTCTTTTTCCCACCTTTATCTCACGATTCTGGAAAAGTAAGCATGTCAAGTGAACAAGGGTGTCAGGTACTGTCCTCGAAAACGCCTGATACTAAAAACCATTAAATATTTTTTCTGTTTTAAGGAGTCTTGATTTCCTGGCTTAAGTCAAACAACAAGGGACAATACTACAGAAGTTTAAAGCTACTGCATTATGTCGCTAGCTTAGGGGTACAGAAAGGAAAGAGTTATTGAAAGTCAGTAACAGGCTTTCATCTAACTGGATCCAGCATATGTCTAATCCTTAAGAGACTCTGATAGCTCCCCATCTGGCCTCCCATGCTTCTCATCTGAATTCTGTTGAGTGACTTCTACTCACTCATGCCAATTACTGGTTCCCATTTCACACTTGGCTTGGGATGGGACCTAGCACCTGCCTCCAGAGTAGGCAGCACAGCAGCTTGTGTGGTTTCATCCTTTAATAACTACACACAGAGTGACCTTTCCTAAAGGAGATATAGGCTTTGCAGCTTATTTTGTATCAATCAAGACCTTTCTGGCATTTGAACCAGTGATCTCTGTCCAGTCAGTGCCTCTGCTTCAGCAAACTATGACTTCTAAGCCAGTACAGAGCTCACAGGAAGAGGAGTCAGAAAAGCAAGGAATTCACTTTTGACACGTTTCTTCAGTCCTTTCCACTACACCGCTAAGGTACTGGGGACACCAGATCACCTTCATGTCCTAGTTCACATCCTGTAAGCACTTCTGCTGCTGCTGGTCTCACCTGCAGCATAGGGAATTGCTTCAGTAAGCCCTGTGAAATCTGTTCTGGGGACCTTGGCTCTTCCACAGGGCTGTGCACAGAGGGAAATTTCAGGGCAAATGCTTCAGTGTTCAATGTGCTGCCAGAGCTTTCGATCCTGTGCTGCTCCCGCTTTCAATTCTAAGTTGCCCCATGCACACTGTATTCTTCCCTTAAATGGTCCTGCTGGCCAGGTTAGTGCTCCACATAAAAAGACACTGGGAGTGTTTGAAAAGCCTTTCACTGCACTACACATTAGACCAGAACAGTCTCATAATAAAGTGCACAAATAGAGCTCCTCACAAACTCTGAGAAGCCCTTTACAATGTGCTCTGTGTGGATTACCACACTTGCAGCCTCACAGCCTCAGAATAATTACCACTCAAAATGGGGCGGAAATAAAGTACTCAACAATATTCGAATACCGAGTGTTCCCTGCTGGGCAGAGAAAACAGAACCAATTCAGCTTGCACCATATGGAAAATGTTAGCTCTCTGAGTGTAGGCAGCCCTTATGCAACATAGCCCACGCCACACTCATTTGTTCTATATCACCTCTCCTGCTGTAAGCCCAGGCAAACTATCAATAGCTAACTGCTCCTGCTAACAGGTACTAAAGGTGACATTTGAAGAACAGGGCAGGCTGAGAAATGGCATAGGTGCTGCATCCAGAAGTATGAACATTTCAGATTGCTAGTTGCACCTCTGATCATTGTTAAGAGCTGAAGCACGCTAGCTTTGTGTATTTATACAAAAGTTATATAAACTAACTAAATTTCCTGAGCCAGATATACCCTGGATGACCTCATGAAATGTGGGTCACCAGGGTGTACAGAAGGCAAGTTATGGTGAGTCATAGATCCTGCAGGGTTTAGCTATGGCAAAGCAGCACAGTCTGATTAACCTTCTGTGCCAAGAGTACTGTAGATAAATTTGACCAAAATTCTTTACATAGCTAAACAAGGAAGATCCAGGAAGAATGCAGAGGCTGCCACAAATACAATGGCAAAATGAGGAGCCAGCTGCACTTTCAGTGCCTTTTTGTAGCCAGAAAGAAACTATGGAAAGCAATGTAGGGGACTCAAGCACTGAGTAGTAACAAAACCAGTAATTCTGGAGCCCTCCTTCTGTCATTCATAACACTGAGATCATCACAGAATGGGAAACGCCTCTTCATTTTTTATTTTTTTCTCAAATAAAAAATAATCAGTTCTTTGTACACACTTGGGGTTTTTTTGTTTGTTTTGGTCTTGGTTGTTGGGGGTTTTTTTAAATTCCTAATGGTACATGAGCCAACACAAGAGTTCTGTCAAGGCATTTTCACTAAGCTATCTATGAGACTTTGCATAAGGCTTTTGCTACTTGAGACAGTGACTCTGCTCCTGCATACACCATTAAGCAATTCTGCCATTGCAGATACACATGCCCCTTCCTCTACTTCCTTCTGTGCTCTTAATTCTTCGATTCAAACAGAAAAATCACACAAAACAGCAGCTTTTCTCTGCTGGCTGATGTGCTTGTTCTCCACACAAGTAGAAGGAATTCAGTCTTTTTTAGAAGAACCTCACATTCACATGCCATCTGACAGCTTTTGAATCTTCCCCACACTGACTTTATGTAAGTTGCTGTTGGCAACACAGCATGAAAGTTTTTAATGAAGCAAAACAGGGAAAGAGATTAGTGAAATTGAATTAATGAGAATGAGTGGCATGTTCCACTTGTAGATTATTTTACCTGTAATTTCTTCAAAGACAGCATGAAATCCATCAAAGTTCTTGGATCCATCAGACTGGAAGAGGACATGGAGTGAAGACCCAGTGCTTCGGATGGGAGGGGGCCTCTCGTTTCCACAGAATTTCTTTATTATTTGACTGTCCAAATTGTCCCCATCACGGATCTCCACATAGTCATACTGGCACATATAGTCAAACTCCAGGCTCAGCATGGAAAATCTTAGGGAACAAGGAAAAACAGTCAGACTGCTTACCTGTGCACCCTGAACACTATTCATTTGGACATTTAGGTATTTCAGGCCTACCCCCTCAGTGAATCAACAAGTTCCTACCCACAGGAAGACCCCTCATTCATCTCAATTTTTGCATCATGATCCCTGGAAGCGGGCTCCACTCTATACAGTTGCTCCATCATTCAAGTGTCAGAACAGTGATTAAAGTCATAAAGTCTGTTCAGGTGCATCAGGTCCCTAACCACAACACAATGTCAGAACTTTCATCCAGGGTCAGGCACTGCAGGGGGCATATTTCTATTGTGGCTGTTCGCTAAAAATTGTTCTATTTGCCCTAAATAAAGTTCTAAGTACTGAAAGTTATAGTATCAAATAACAAGGTTCAAAAGCTATTTACATTGCGATGTTCAGAAGTGAGCAGTTAGGGATACAAGGAAAGCCTGGGGATGTAACAGAAGCAGAAACAGCCAGAGAAACAGAATCAAAATACTACGGCACGTTTTGCATTAGAAAGCAAAATGGTAGTAAATCCCCAATGTGTGGCACTTGCCTGCCTTTTGAGAGCAGAAATAAGGCTCAGGAATTAGTGCAGAAGGGCACTAAAAAGACTTAAAGTCTTTTCCCACAATGTTTGCTCTCTCCTAGCTTCGATCCAGCCACTGTGCAAGGCTTTTGTTCATTAATAGCCATGCTATATGCTGCTATTGGAATTCAGGTGGGCACAGAGCCAAAGCACCCCATCAGAATATGAACGAGAAACAGAGGGAGCAACACCAAGTGCCTCTGGAGAATGTGCAATGGTCAGGGGGCTGGGCTCAGCCCTGGTACAGCAGGGAAAGGAGAAGAAATGGGCCTGGGAGAGGCCATGCTAACTGTTCAGCAGGATATTTTATATATGAAACTCATTGTGTACTCGATCTTCCTGAAGACTCCTAACACTGCAGATGTGTATTTAGGATCAGGCTGTATCTCCCACATTGCCTATTCCAGTGTGGGCCTAATGGTTTGCAAAGACTGTATTTTCACACCAAAGAGGTGAGAAAAATTTTGGATCTGCTCCCGGACCCCACAGTCTGAAGGGAAGAGAGCTCTGGAATCTATTTCCTACTCTTCTTGTCTTGAGACTCAGGCCCCCGTATTAAGGAGGCCCCCATGTTACGTGAAATTACCTTTCTTTGACAACTCATGAGCTGACTTAAACCTCTTCACTCAGTCACCTTTGTTCAGGTCATATGGTTGGGTTTTGAGCATCAGGAGTATGCTACCTACAGAGAAATGACTGAGCAGTTGTAGGAAGCTGCACTAATGGAGCAGAGCCCCTCATTTTTTAAAATCATCTGATGGAATGTAGGATAATAATAATAAAAAAAGACATCTGCTTTATATGCATTAGAGAGAGATAATTCAACTTAGCTTTGCATAAAATGCATGAGTTGAATTCTAGTTCTGTCAAGTTTGTCAGAGACATCCTCACAGGTTTCAGGTTATACACTACATTTTCAAAACATTCTTTCACTGGTGAAACATACCCCAGGGATCTACCCTTATGGAAGTTACAGAGCAGTACAAATTAACCCATTCATCTTTGTCATACTTATCAGGCTGTAGTCTATCCTGACCCAATCCTAAAAATATTTTCTGGTTTTCTGAACTAGTACATTTCTGACTAAAATTAAGTATGTGTGCAAGTACAGAAGGAAAATTTCTGGAATGCCCACCATGTACTGGGAGCAGTATTATTTATAGATGTAAAGGTAAACTGTGTCTTGATGTGTGTCCCTGAACAAAGAATTTCAAGACATACGCACCGAGAATGAAAGAACCATACACAGAATACTGGTTTTAATTTTTTGCTTTCTCTGTTTTAAAAAATGATGAAAACAGAGTGGAAAATGTGAAAGGCATAGGGGTTCTGACTTGCATTTTATTTAACTTGGCATAGAAGCAGATACACTGTACTGACGACATGGGATCCCGTGATTAAGACTCAGAATTGGCAGGTCAGGAAACCTGCCAAAGCTTTTAAAAACCTCTTGGCTACGGCCCAGCTGACAGGACCCTTTACAGACCATGAGGTCTACTGCTGTTTAAAACACAGGTACACACAATGCAATGAATCTCAGTTTCCTCACCAGTGAAAGTGTAACTGTATCATAATTCTCTTGGACATTATAAAACTAAGCATGCTAATTTTGTGCTGCAGGTCATCAGATACAAAATGGAACGCAAAGTACTGCCTTGATTTCATCAGTGTCTGCAGTGTGCATACTTTGGCTAACCCCTCTGAGGAAAGCTTCTAGCCAAAGCACATATTTAAAACTGCATCTCTGCTGAGGTACTAAAGAAAATAATTGAAAGTTGTGAGCTACTTCTACTGTGATATGACATCCCTGACATGGCTCAGGCTGAGGAAGCCTATATATCACAACCCAAAAAAAAACCCAGGCTGGCAAAAAAAGCAGAGAAAACAAACTACCACCACAACATGGACACTATTTATCAAAACAGCTCTACTAAGCCAACCCCCAAAGGACTGCATGGCACAGCTTAAAGCAAGGGAAGATTTATCTGTGCTCCGGTGAGTTTAACTCTTCCTGCCCTGTGTAAACAAAGACAAACACTTTGTTGGCCTTCTGTATTATGCTGTCCCCATCCCTGCCCTTGCAAGCTAGGGTGGCAGCAAACAGGATTTGTGCACAGAGAGAATGAAGAAAGGAGTTCTTTTGTTGGCAGTTGTGCTGATTCAGCACAGTGTTGGCTGTGCACTACAGCTCTAAGCAGTTACCACCCACAGAGGGGATCAGCACGTTTGTATGAAAACACAGTGAAGGAAACATGGATGGCAGACCCAGGAGGCAGACTCTGGTGGTTAGCTTAGGTGAACCTGCCCTTCTGTGTAGAAATAGCCTAAAAGTGAAGTTTTGGGTTAAAAGTACATGTTTTCCACAATATCTAACTGCTGAAGCACCTCAATGGACAGCTCTGAGGTGGTGCACCTTGAAGACGTCAGCTGGCTCAGAACATACTCCAGGGTTACCTTCTGTGAGGACCTCCTGATCCATCTTTGCCATGAAGGTTTCCTCTATGCCTCCTGCAGGACTTGCAGGGTGGCAGGGTTAAGTGTGGACATTCAGGAGAGTTCCTAGGAGTGCTATGTCACCTGCTGAGATTTTTAGGTATTCAGACATTAGGCTTATCATCAGGCTAGGCAAAGGCTGTTCTGAGCTTCTTTGGGCTTCTCCAACATTACCTAGCTCAGATAAATTAGATGCTGACAATGGAAGTTTGGTAGTTCAGGCTTCCCTCTTGGAGACTTTCACGGTTGGAACGTAACGTCATGGCACATCAAGGTGATACCTAGTATTATGTTTGACTGCAGGAAGGATGAACATGGAGAGGAAGAGAATGGCACTCTGGTGTTAAAGTTCTGCAATTTCTGCAACAGCAAAGTTGAACAGTGAACTGTGAACCATCCCATGAACTGTACGGATCTCATGTGACACTTTCATCTTCCTAGGCTGCGTTTGGGTGGCCCCCAGGGTCTAGAATGGAAGTTTGATTTCTCCAAAGAGTTAGTACATCTGTTAACTTTACAGCACTCCCCATTCTACTGCTTTGAAAACAGATTAGAGTCTCCTCAGTACAGCTACAGCAAGTTCTGCTCTTCGATATAGCATCATTTGAAATAACCTTCCATCCCTTTCTTGCACCTTGTGCCTGATGCCATGTGGCTGTTAACACTTTACCCAGAGATGGGCGCTTTCAATAGTTACGTGCATGCACAGGATCCATTTCCACTCTGACACCCACCCCCACAACAGTGAAGCCAGGGTGACACCTGTAGCTCCTGAAGCACTTTTTAAGCCTCACAATTGACAAAGTCCTGTTCAGAAATGTAAAAAATACTTCCTCCCTGAGCTTGTGCTGTGCAAATAATACGCCTCACCAACAATATCTCTTAAAAACAAGGCATGTACAACCCATGAGCACTGAGACCGATGCAAAGGTATGTCATGAGAACACAAAACTCTTCTGCACAGCATTGCTCCTGTGTCTTCTACACAGTGCTATCCAGGCAATAATTGCTCATAACTACACAATACGCTTGCATTTGCAGGTCTGGAAAAAAGTGCATTAATGTGGGAAAACCACAAGCTCTTCTATTCAACTGATTTGTTGTTCTTCCTCTCATTAAGTTTGTCTTCAAACATATAGAAACATATTTATACTGTTTACACATATTTTAACTGTTTGTGTACTTTTGCCTGGGCTCCAAAGTCGGTGAAATATTGATGTGAAGGGTTTAGCTATTCTTTTTATTACATCAGCAAGTGTATTTCGAATACATCCCCTGCCATACTTCCTGCTGCATGTGTGAGCACCCTGCTGCACACATGTGAAAACATTATTAATTACCCCAACAAGAGGCTCTCCTGCACTAGGCAGGAACTGTGAGCTTGAGCCATTAGAGGCAGGTTAACAGGTCTAAGCATACAACGGGTCAGAAGAGCGATGACAGGACAACAGGACACAGGCTGCATGAGTGGAAGTTTAGGCTAGATATTAGGAAAAAATTAATCACAGAAAGAGTGATGGGGCATTGGAATTGGCTGCTCAGGGAGGTGGTGGGGTCACCGTCCCTGGAGGTGTTTAAAAAAAGACTGGATGTGGCACTGAGTGCCATGGTTTACTTGATAAGATGGTGTTAGGTCATAGGTTGGACTTGATGTTCTCAAAGGTCTTTTCCAACCTAGTTAATTGTGTGATTCTGTGACTTGCAGGAGAACCAATCTCATCCTCCAGGCACAGGAATGGTGAGAGGAATAACTGAGGCTGATAGAAGACAGGGTTGGCGAAATGAGTGAAAAAAAATAAGAGAGGGAAAATGAAGGTTAAATGCAAGGCAGGACCCATGGGCAACTCTCTCCTTGCATGAGATATCATATTAAAATGTTCCTAGTTCAGCCTGGTACAGTCTTCAGAAAATATTGGGTGCTCTGCTGTCAAGGTTTTCTAAAGAAACGCATTTTTCCCAATGCCTTGGAAATTCTCCTTAGCATCCAGCTGTCCTAAATGGGAATTGAACCACAGTACTGATTTTTCCAGTGCCTGTTCATCACAAGCCAGACCACCGGAAAGAGCTGTGGCTGCAAAGTGGTTGCTATACCTTCACTGCCACAGGGCTGACAGCTGCCGACCCTCATTGACTCTTGGTTATCCACATGCCCCAATGTCCACCTGAAATCAGTGCTGGCTAAAAGTCAGTAGGACCCACCTTAATTCAACGTTAAATCCAGCTTGAACATGGATAGTCCATTCACATCGTGCATTCAGTGGGTAACCCTCCAGCAAAATCTGACCTCTAGAAGCCCGAAGAACCTGCCCGCACCCTGGAGAGAAAAAGAGGAAAAAAATTGCGTGAAGGACCTGCAAGAATCATGTGAAGAAAATATATATAGAAACAACACCTGAATGAGAAGACAGGATGGATTAGGAAGATACACTCCTTCTTACAAGGCAGTGTATAAAATACTGGGACAGCCATGCAATGGTTGTAAAGAGTTATGACTATACTGGAAGATTGTCTAGGCTAAAGTACCTCTGGGAAAGTTGTAGTTGATTGCTTCTCCCTGGTTTGCAAAGTAGCCCCATGAAACCATTTCTTGCAGCTTTTGTCTCTCTGTTAATTAGCCCACCCACTCACCTGGCTGATGCTCTAGCTCAGAACAGTTTTGATGGAGCCCATGTTGACATTTGCAACCACTGAAGCTGAGGAAGCTGGTGGAAAAGTGACAAAACTACAATGAACACTTGAATTAGCTCAAGTGAGCAAAAGAATAAGAGAAAAATCTATTGCACCAAACATCATGGTTTCTAGTCCTTCATAATGAGACTGGGAGGAAAAACAGCTGATGTATTCCTAGAAGACATATTTGTCCTCAGGATTCACTACATCATCCTTGCATGTTAATGTCACCATGACAATGAAGATATACAAACATCACAGCTCCTCTGTCATCACTGTGACACTGATGACTCAGTGTGACACATGTAGAATACGCAGCCCTCATCCCTTCTTTCAGGTTCATTCTTATCCTTCCTCCAGTCTTGTTCCACTCTGCCTGTGCTGCTCTCAGGTTTTCACCATACTATGGAATGTACTTCAGTGCCCAGCACCAATAGGATAAGATGAAGTGCTCCAGTCATTTGTGCCCAATCTAAGAAAATCATCAGAGGACAATGAGCTGAACAAACAGCAGACAAGGTCACACCAGGGAAGCAATATCTTTTCATGACTATCCTGCAGCTGTCCCCAGGCATCTGTCCAGGGACAGTTATCCTAATTCCTCATCTTGAATGCTGAACATTTCTAGCCCAGAGAGTTATCTCACCTTTGGTAACCTCTCCCTTTTCCCCAACTATAAAATATGGCTAATGATATTTTCCTCTGTGGAAGATGAAAAGTTGTTTAGTGATTTTTGCAGAGCTTACTGTGATCTGTATATGCAAGTCCTAGCAAAATGCACAGTTAAATCGCTCTGTAACAGACACAGCTAATTTCTCAGTTTCTACTTTCCTGACTACATCTTTCTGAGTGGAGTCTTGCACATGGCTATGTCCCCTGGTAAGCCTTCTGTTGCTTTGCTGGAGTATGAGGCTATATCCGTAAGCCAAAAATTGCAATTCAGTCTAACAGCATCACCTAATCAGGAGAGCCTACACACCACAGATAAGTAAAAAGTCAAATGACCCAAAAGACCTCCACAGCAATTCTCTCACTTCTTTTTGCCTCTTTAGCCCAACAGAAAGCTCTCCCGCTTCCATCTGTTTCCCTAGAGAAACTCTAAGCTTTTAACCAGTAACCCAGGATGAATGCTTCCTACTGAAACAGCAGGTTTTAACACTCGCCTCCGGGCCCTTCCTTCCCTAGGGAGAAAGGGTGACAGTGACCTGATTTGGTGAAGTACCCAGCATCTGTGGTTCCCATTGATCACAGTGTCTGGAAATCAATCCTGCTGCATCTGGTCTATGGGGAAACATGAAGACTGCAGGTCAATTCCTCCTCTTTCTTCTTAAGAAAGTGTTGCTCAAATGAAATACCCTTTGTTCATTTACCCTCGGTTACCCTTAATTAAGCAGGACCCAAGGAAACAGAAATCCTGCTCAGAAGAGTTCCTCAAAAGTGTTTCATCCTCTTCTGAGGCTCGCTCAGTTCCCTCTGTAAAAGGCAAGGATTAATGAGTGTGCCCAGCAACCACATTAGGATTCAACGAGTACAGCAGGATCTGCTGTGGTGAAAATGATAATGCTCCTTCCCACAGCAAGAAACAGGCCCTTGTGCTGCTATTGGCTCCCGCCTCAAAAACAACCTGAGACAAAGCTGCTAGAAATCTTCAGAGGGTTTGACAGGGGGTTTGGACCACCTCAAAGAAAGTTTCCCTTTCGTCCTGAAGGGCTTTTGAGTTTTCGATGCCTTTAACAAAGGAAAGCCAAAGAACTGGTGCAAAGAGATACTTGTATGCATGGCATACTAAACACACTTCTCTGTTTGCCGTGGTACAGCCTGAACTCTCTGAACACTGGCGCTGAGGAAGTAGGTTTGGCCAGCAAAGCAGGTGGTCCAGAGACTAAAGAGGAGCCATTCAGTGACCCTCTCCAAAAGAACGTTCTCAGGTTTGCTCCCACCCGTCTCTGCACGAAGCACCTTTGCGATCACATCAAATCTGTGCTCTTAAATCTCCAGCCCTTCTAGCAGAAGTTAGGCTGACTCCCCAGACCAACAGTTCAATCATACATTGATCAAAAGGAGTCTTTTCTCTTCCTATTCTACATCTGCGGGAGACCTGGAAAGCTCTCAAAAATAATTTACATCATAAACACAAATGCTGGCAAAATTCTGCCTCATTTACAAAAAAATAAACCACTTTGGCAGAGTATCAACATCCTTGTTCCGTTCCTGTTCCTGAAAAAAAGGCAGCTTTCAAGGCCACAGTAAGATTTCCTCCAAGACTTGTTACTAACAGAGAATAAAAAAATTCAGGAGACCTCTGAGTTGTAGCCCACAGAGACCCGTGGGTCGATGGAGAGAGAGATCCTGAGATGACCTCTGGTAAGAACTCATTATCTTCTGTTTGAGTGCTGCGTCTTAGACGTGAGGCTCCTTCAAAGGTCAAGATGACTGAACAGAGGAGAAAGACAGCAGAAAAGTTACTGCTATTCAGAAACAGGCTGATATGGGAAGGCAGCTGTCACTTGTCACAACTTGCTGCTTCCTGTTCGTTGCTGGTCACCAGTATCATGTGAGACACTAATGTTCACAAAGTTTCAAAAACTACAAGAACTCTTGTCTGGCAGAGTGTCCACATTTGGACAGCAGAGCTGAGGACAGATGTTAGAAAACACCACTTTCTCCTCTTGTTTCTCCACTTTTTGATGGAGCATGTGCCTTAAAGTGGCATTAAAACTGGGGGTTGGCAACAACTGTTGGAGTGCAGGGTACAGAGGAAAGGGTTCTGCAGGGTTGGTTTTCTTCTGGCTTTAGCACGTGATGTGCCTTTTAGGTCATGACAATTCAACCCAATAGCAACGTCCTAGCACCCAATTAAATCTAGTCAGTGTGTTTATTTCCTAATTACACTCCTTTGGCCCACCCTATATAATTTATCTTTTTACCAAATGATCTGGTGTCCTTTGGTGTGTTTTCAGCTATGCCCATGCTCCCAGCTATGCCAGGAGATACTACCAACCGGACAGACCAACCGGCCATCCCACAGCACTTCTGCCTTGCCACGGCCCTCCATCATCACTACTTTTGCTGGCAATTCGCACAAATCTCTCCCGGGGGCTCACCCTGCGCTGGTGAATGCACTCAGCGCCTTGAGCGCTGCCCCGGGGCCAGGCCTCATTGCTCTCCCTGAGGTACCCAGACCCCGCCATACAGCTCCCCTTCCGCATACAGCATTAAACGGGCACTGATCCTGCCCGCAGGACCCTCTGCATCCCCCGCACTCCGCTCCGCGCGCCCATCCCGCGGGATGACCGGGGCCTCACGGCGCGGTCTCCTGCGGGGCCCCCGGCCGCCACCTACCGCCCGTGAGGCGCGGGTGCCGGCGGGGCCGCGGGCGGCCGGGGCAGGGCCGGGGGATGCGGTGCCCGCCGGGCCCACGAGAGGGAGACAGAGCCCGGCGCTCGCTCCGCGCGGCCCCGCCGGGAGCCGGGAGCTGCCGCCCGCCCGCGCCTCCCGCTGCCCGAGGGGCCGAGCCGTGCCCCGGCAGCTCTGGCATTGGCAGTGTAGGACGAAGTAGGCAGATTACGTCCCACCATTACCGGGGTGGCGCTTGTTTGTAATTCTGAGATTTGTTGGCCGTCTGCCGCTGGCGAGGCACCCAGGGCTGGTTGCAAAGTTTCAGCTGTGATGCCGTGTGCAGGTACGAAAGAGAGATGCCTCCTCCTGTGCTCTCCCAGCTGTGGTGTGTTAGCACATCCACGGCTCCAGCAGCCAGTGCCTGCTGGCATTCAAAGGCTACTCGCTGGCCACCCTCCAGACCCAAAGCCACATCGCTGTGAGCCCGCAGTCCAGCACCCACCATGGTTATAGGCTGCTTTCCAGACATGCAGTCTCTGCATGCCTGAGCCTACCACCAAGGCCAAAATTGAGATAGCTGTGAGAGCCACAAAAGGTGAGCTCAGGATGTGCTGGAGTCACAGCATTCCTCTGTGTCCCCACTTTAAGAGTGGAAGGGGCAACAACAGCACTATCTGACCTTCCTATCCTACCTCTCAAGTACCACAGAAGCATGTGATAGACACCACAGCCTCAGTGTCACACTGCTTCCCTTAAAAGAGCAAGTAGTAAGAAAAACACTGAAAGACAAAGCTGTCCAAAATTTCAGTACTGAAAAAAAGTCTAAATAGACCTCCGTGTGAAGGTGTATTTGCTTCAATACAAGTAGGAACAATAGACTGAAATATACTGTAGGTGACCAATATACTCGGGCAGATGGAGGAAAAATTAGATGAGTTAATGACTCTTTCCTGCCTCTGCTTTTAAAGAAAATTCCAGGGAAGCTGTAGCATTGACCTAGAGCAAATGGGACTTTAAAGTACTCTCAGAAATCACACTGTAAACGGCAAGGGACTCAGTTTATCAACTTCAAAAGCCTCAAGGTTGAGTTAGCTCTGTTGCTGAGACATGTTGATTCCCCACATTCTGCTGTTTGAAGCAATGATTTTATTTTATATGCTTTCACCTCCTGCCCATGGTCACGGGCAATGTTGTGAAAGCAAGTTAAATTGTTGCTTTAAAATCAATGACTAACAGGACACAAGCCTAAGGTATGTAGCACAATGGACAGAACAGAGTAGGGAAAGCAGACTGCTTTCATCCCTTCCGGATAAATACGAACAAAGAGACAGCCAATAAAAATTGAAAGAGAGCTACACCTTCACTAGTGGGAAATTGGTAAAGGAAATACCAGTCTCAAACACTATACAATTAGCTGATGGAATTCATTATTGAAAGACAGAATTGAGATTAACAACTTAACAAAACTAAAAAGCAGGAGCTTTTGTACACTGTCAGGAACAAAACCTTTAGATATTGCTACTGAAACACTCATGGTCATGATGGAGTCAGAAGTTGCAAGACAGTGTTTTCTAGAGGTGCCTTGGAGTGTGTTGAAGATGTGTGACAGAGGGAGGAAACACTGGTACCTCCTTGGGGCTGGCAGGGGTTGAAGGAAAATAGAGGGTAAGCTCTTTGATAAAGCTGCTGCCCTTGTAAATGTTTATTCTTATGCTCTAGAGCTATGATGAAGTGCGTCCAAGAAATGCAGATTACAGAAGATTTCCGGAGTCACGGTAGTTAAAGTTTTAAAATAAACCAAACCAAAACAGACATTTAGTAAGGTTCTAACCCATCATGACATGGGGCCCAGTTCAATTCCTCTCAGACAAGCACTGGGAGAGAAGTTTTCCTAATTGTGGATCTACTTACTGCCTGGTTGCGTTTGCCTTCTCCTGCTCGTGCCCTTTGCAAGAGCCACTGTACAGGAATTGCTGGAAAGGCACAGCATGGCCTTGGCTCTGTCCCACCACTCCCTGCCCCTGACATCCCTCCCTGCCCACGTAGGACACTTACTCATGCAGTCCCCTCCATACCAGCCAGCTCTGCACTCTGCACAGTAGATTCCCTTGATGTAGAAGTCATCAAGTGTCCCTCCCCAGGAGCCATTGCGACAGGACTTGCAGTTCTCAAAGATGGTGCAGCCTAAAAAGAGAGCCACTGTGTTAGATAAAAGCCAAGGTGGATTGTCCTGCAGGAAGAGGAGCAGCCTCTCTGTCTTTTCCACAGAAAATGCCAATGACGTTGATGACTGCTGTGGTGCTGACAGCTTCCCCGCTGGAACCATACCCAACCTCCACACCCTAGGCAGCTCAGACTCTGAGATTTGGAACCAAACTCCTGGTCTGACTTGCCCAAACCTCTAAATCTCATTGCTCCAACTGTAAACGCCTCTCTCAGGAGTCTGAATGTGTGTGCTGGTGCCACTTGGGCCCAGCCCAAATGATTCTGCTGACTTCTAAACTGGTCCTAGCTCCTCCTCCTCTTTCCTCCTCTCTCCTTTCACTTTTCTTTCCCCTCCTTACTAGCGGGACTTCTAAGTTGTCTCTCCTTTCTTGCTTTGGGGATGCAAACCATGCCAGAGCACCACCAAAACACTCCTGGTGTGAAGCCAGCTGTTGTGTCACCCTTTAGCAGCTCCCAAGCCTGCCCAAGACATCCTGAGGACAACACTGCTAGTAGAAAGTGCGTTATTTCTTTTTGGGCAGTGATGTTATCTGCTTTGGGGGAACCTTGCCAGTCTTGCTGCTGTCAGCAGAGTGGCAGATGAAGTTCCTGAGGAAATGCAGGACAGGACAATCCCATACCTCAGTGAAATGTGCTGGTTCACCACTGTCCTGCTCAGCGTCTGCCATGATGCCATAGCCGAAGATTTGGTGTGAACACAGTACAGCCATAAACATACCTGGGTGGATTAAACAGGAGTCACACTCGTTCTCCTCATTCCTGCAGCAGGGAATGGTGTAGCCCACTCTTTCTTTCTGTCCTGGGCAGATGCACTCAATTTGGTCATATTCACAGCATTCCCGACACATGATATTCCACTCGGCTCCTGGGCAGTCTTCATTGATCACTGTGTACTCTGCAAAGAATGGAGGGGAGGACACACAGAAATAATCCATTATCTGATGAGGACTGGCAGGATCTATTATCCAGCGATTTGTCAGATCATGGATGGCATGAGGCTAGCCAAGGTCTTCAGCCCAAAAAAACCCAAACTGTGGTAACATGCGCCTGAAATGTCAGGGTGGTTTGCGTGTCTAAAGAACACGCAGGAGTTTTGCAGTGCCAGCCAGAGGAAGCAAACAGATCAGAGGGAAAGAATATGATCACTTTCTCTGCAAGGCCTTCCCACTTCTGTGGTGAGAAAAACAGCTTTAAAAAACCACAGAGGATGACATCACATGAGAAAGCTTCTTCAGTTTGCAGGACTGATTTACAGCATCATATATAGTACAGATTATTTAAACTATGATAGCATGTTTTGGTTGTATTTCTGCTTGTGAATTTGCTATTCTTGAAAACTAGGGGGCCCACCAGGAAAGGCCACTTTTAAAGTTGGGTTTTAGCTGGTTTCACTCCCTATTTTCACCCAGAAGCACATGTTGTTACATTCGACTTCACTGCCAAAGGAAACAAGATTTTTCGTTATTTTTAAAGGTTCGTTTTGCCTGGCATTTCTAATATGGTAACATCTTTCTATTATTTAGCATAACCTCATATGATATTTAAGCTATGCTGGAAGTACCCTTTTAAGAAACAACCTCAGACTGTGACTCAGGACTGCCACAATAAGTGCGGATCCTGTCTCTCCCAACCAGTGTGCTGTCTAAATTCTACAAAGAGAGATCTAAGGAGTGCACAGTGCTGTCAGCGGGCCTTCTAACCAGCTGACAGCCCTGATGACTGCTTTCATGCAGTTTCATAGTAAAAAGAGAGCAGACTAGAAAGATGAGACCTGAAGGAAACTTAATGAGACTAGCTCTTTTTTCCCCTTCTATCCTCCTCTTTTTTTTTTTTTAATTGTGCTTAGGTAACAACCTTTTTCTTTGTGTATTAAACTCTGAGTAACAGGGTTGCCTTGTCATGAAACAAGCCATACATCTCTAAGGCGGAGCACTCCCATCCATGCCTGTACCTGGCTCCCTTCTCATACAACTGTTTTTTATTTCATTGTCACTGATAACCTAATTACTGTGCCTGCTGGAGCTCCTTACCACTGAGCCTTGCTGCTCTGTCTCACTTGACTCTCCATGACCTCATGAAGCCTGGTTCCCAGAAGCTTATCTTCTCCCCTAATGATTTTTACTGACTCCTTAAAAGAAGGACCACCAAACTGTTTCTTTTTTTTTTTTTCCCCTCTGGCAGGGAAATGAAATGCAGCCCTTTGTGCTCTTCAGAACTGAGCCTTTCCCTTGTGCCTGGTGTACCAACCAGGGAGAGTCCACTGCGGCTCTGAGTTCAGGAATGAGGCTGCTGTTTGTGCTGAAACCTTTCCATTCCCCCTCTCTGCCCCTATACTCATTCCAAAAAGAAAAAGCTGCCTCTGTCGTTCAATAAGGTTCTATAATTTTTTTATTCCAGTAGTGGAATCTTGCATTGAAATAACCTTAGTGTTCAGCAGTTACAGACCCTTTTGTCTGTAGATCTTCACATGCTTTACAAAGTCCGCTTTCCAGATGGGAAAATGAAGCACAAGGGAGGTGAAGTGACTTTGCTCAAGGTGCCAGGGAAAAACAATGGCAGAGTCAGGATTTAAACTCATGCCTTCTAATTCCCAGAATGGCAGTCAATCAACCTGGCCAAGCTGGGACTTCTTAACCTATGGCTATTATTCTCTTTTAATTAAGCCTTTTATCTATGAATTGTATCTCATTCAGATTCCAGAGAAAATTAATTACACACATCTAATTATCTCAGTAGAACTGATGCTCAGTTTGGTACATCTCACCATACAAGACAGACAATAGCTGTGTCTCTGGTGTACGGGGTGGGGGTCTCACTCCTTGCTGAAGCAGTACCCTCCAAAGTCTGACTGATAAATAACTACCCAACACTCAGAGCTTTTGTAAGGCTTCCTTCAAATACTCATCTTTTCTAACTCGAGATAGAAATCTAATTTATCTCAAGATTGCTAAATCCTATTAATAAGGTGGCTATATTATCCAAGAGAAATTTCTGTCTGTAGAATGATCCAAATATTCACAGGCAAAGCTACACTGGGGTGACAAAGGAATGTCTCCATCCTTGCAGGAACTCGAACCCTGGTAAGATAAGGCTGTGAGCAACACGACTTATCTTGCAGATTAGCAAGAGGTGTGCTGGATCATGTGACCTCCAGAGGTCTCTTTCAACCTAAATTACTCTATTCTTCTCTAAAATATTACACATGTATTTGTATGTAGTAGAGAGTGTGAATGTGTGCATATGCATATTTATTTTTATATGTAGAGCTTGTGTACACAACAGAGCCAGAAAACAGAGGCCACACTTATTCTTGGTGGATCAAATGTGTGTATTTGCAGAATAAGTTGAGCTTGAGGTAATATTTAATGTTAAGAAGGGAGCAGCAGATCTTGGCCCTTGAAGAATTGTCAAAATATACTTGCTGCCACCTAGAAATGCTGTTTGCTCACTTCTTGCCTTTGTCTCAACTTAGACAATGAAAATAAACTTCTTTTGATTTACTGACAATTTAATTCCCTTTCAGGTTCGCAATTTCAGCAGTTTGGGCAATTTATATAGCCTTGACAAGGAAATATGTGGATTTGAGATTTTTTTAAGTGGCCCTTCTAGGATTTTCTTCACGGAAATAATGGAATCTATTATTTTGAGGTTCTGTAGAAGCTATTCTTTAAAGAAATTTGATTGAAGACTTTATGCACCCCTTTAATAATAGTGAGATCCCTTTTGTTTTGTCTCTGGGCTACCAAGAAAAAGGCAAATAAAACCTTTGCCTCAGAAGTTTAAAAGGGATATGCACAGAACCACTTATGTGTGTAATCAATGTTTGTTTGTGTGGCTGAGCTCAGCCTGTGCTCCAGGGAGGCAGAGGCATAACCCTGCTCCCACTGGTATGTTTGGGGTTGGGTAACCATTGGCAGCTCCCCCACACACACTTGGTCATTGCTACCCCAAAACAGAAGAAAATGAGGCAGAGAAAAGTGGGGGAAGATTTATTGACTGAGTAAAATACTGAAAGCGAGGCCTCAGCCAGCTGTGGCAGAGATAATTGTGGGGTGTTTTGTGAGCTTTACTTTGATAATCTTCCAAAGCAGGCAGTCTGGCTTGCAGGCAGTGACCGTGTCTGATTTTGGGACAAGCTGGAAGAAGCTGCTTGACAACCCATGCAAAATATTTAGCTGCAAAGAACAAACAAAACTCTGGACAGGCAAATAAACAGTGCATTAATTTATGAGATTTTAATGATGGAAGAAAAGCCCATTAAATCCAGGCATAAACAGCTCACATGGAAGCAGCTCAAGACCATGGAAACCAAGCAAGAAATGCCTGTGTTGGGAAAGCACGCAAACATCCAGGGCGTGTGCCAGAGGGAAGACCTGCTTGGCTCAGGAGCTTGGGACAGCCCAACACAACGCTTCACTTGATGCTTTGGGTCCAGCCTGAGGAGGACTGAGGCAGGAGATGAACATTTTCAGGTTCAGATGGCAATACTTTCATGCTTGCCATTGACATCCGCACCTAGCAAGACCTAATCCCTGCAGCACGTGTCAGATCCTAGAGGCTGTCAGTGATGGATTTTGTAGGACAGCAGTGGGAGGCAATGCTCCCAGGCAATGTCCTCCTTGTTGGCAGTGTCAGTCCAACAACAATTCACCTCAGTGTTGCTGCTGCCTCCCCTCATCCCCAGGGCTGAGATCAGGCTTAAGGCTTTGGTGATTCAGGAACAGATTCACAAGCATGTTGCTGCCTCAGGGGTGGGTCAGGCAGCTCATCATGGTAAAATGTCAGCTTCAGCTGACTAATCTTTTGCCATAGTGAATTTGTACATCATAGATACCTCGTAAGATAGAAAGGTGTTTCTGTTCCAAAGATCTGAGAGCTGGGAAAACTCTATAGCTAAGATCTAAGGTGAATTGAAGCAAGCCCAATTATAACAATTATCTCGTGTGCCTTCCACTTCTTTGGAAGAATGAGGATTTTTTTAGAGTATCGTCACTTTAAGATGATACAAGGCCGTGCTGCTGCTGAGATGGGACATTTTTCTCCCTCCTCTTCCTGACTTCCCATTCCCACTCCCTGTATACAAATACATACGATAGCTGCTATGTGGAGGGATCAGACAACTGACTGAGAAAAATACCAGTTTGCCATCTCTGTCCTTGGGGGCAACTTCCTATCCTACAATTCCATTCTGTTATCCTGAAAAGGTTCTCCTTCCATGCCCCCATTTATCCATCAGTACATTGGTAAACGCTACTTAAGCTCAAAGAAATGTTATTTCAAATTGCTTTGAAAAGTGCCATTTGCAGTAACAGTGCCGTGTAAGTAAGAGGAGATATAAACAGATATGTCTCCAGATTTTGAGTCCATAGAGGATGACTCTTTCAAAGTAATTATTTAAACAGTTCATGTTCCACAGGTGAGAATACCCCTTTATATTTGATTTCATCTTAATTTTTCAGCATGCTGCTCAACAACAACTACTGTCTTCCACTGAAGAAACAAGCAGTTGAATTTGAAGGAGCAATTTCTTAAGGCTGTTAGTAGGGAATGTTTGGCCATGTAATAGTTCTGGAAAGAAGCTTTGTCATTAAAGAAAAAGCACCTTCAACAGAGATGAAACCTGGTAGCAGCTTACACTTTCTTTAGGTCCATCTCATTTTTCTACTCCTTTCTTACTTGTCTCTGCTGCCATTGTACGGATATGCAAGCTGGGCCTCCCCCCACAGGGATCAGGTGTGTGGACATTAACAACAGGACATGCTCTGAGCACAGCGCTGGCTGAAACTGTGGCTCCATTGTGATGAATAGTAAAGTTCTCCACTTGATTTCAGTAAGGCCAAGAGGAAGAGACCTTGGAAGGGAAGAGGGATGTTCCCTTTGATGCCTTGGGTTTTAACTTTTATATTTTTCAAATCCTGTAGTGCCTAGTGTGTGTAACTCTGAAGTTTCTTGTAGCCTGTTAACTTTTGCTCTCATGCTAGTTAGACATAACAAAGCCTCTCCAGTCTTGCTCTTCAAGGACACCCAGACCGTCCTAGGCCCAAAAAGTATAAACCAAAAGCCTCTGAGAGGGGGGCAAGCTTGGGGAAATTACGTCATTAACTGAAGCTTTAACTGGAGAATTAACCCTGATATGCAAATGAACCAAACTTATGAAAGTGTGAAGAACCTGTGACCCAGGGTCCATCTTGGCAGTAGCCTCTGGACTCCCCAGGGTGTACCTTTGAAGGCCCTTCAGATAAATACCTACCTTTATTCCCTTCTTCCTGTCTAGTCTCTGTTTTTTAGGTGGCCATCTCAGACATCACCTTTAAGAGAGTTTTACTGGGGCTCTTGGAACGTGATTTACCCCAAACCATTAATAATAAAGGAAAGTGCGGGTTTTTTTTTCTTATTAACCTTTTTGCCTCAGATAAACTACTGTGCAAATTATGTCCATTTGTCTATTTGATGTGTTAAGAGGATGTAAGGGATAATGCTGTCTCTAAAACCACTTGCTTCTCTTCAGAAATTATGTACCTATTACTCTTTTCAGCAGCTGGGCTAATTAAAAGAGGAGCTAAAATACATCCCTGTTTCAGTTTTACTCATTGTGCTTACTTTATGGTCACAGACCTTTGCTGAATAATTAGACTGCTGCTTCCACAGAGTCAGTTAGCATCCTCTTCTGCCAGTTGTGTGTGCTTTCACACAGTGGCAAGTGGGGAGAGGCAGAAAGAAAGGATTTCTATGAAAAAAAAATCAAAGCCGGTGGGAGAACACAGGAGGAAATCTACAATACTAAGTGGAATCTGTCTACTTAATAAATGCATGCTAATTCGACTGTCTTTTTTAAATACACCGCTCCTTTAGTTTTGTCTCTGTATTTATGACCTAGAACTTGTGATCTTATAATTGGCACTGTGACCTTGTAGCTTCATCTGAGAAAAGCTGTGACAGGAAGAAATAGCCAGGTTAAGGCTAAAACTCAGAGATTGCCACATTACCCTTCAGGCTTTGATTCTTTCTGGGACAGAGGATTTTATTCTGGGCAGAAAAACCGTACTAGTATGACCGTGAAGAGAATTTGTTTTCTCTGTGCTGCAAGACAAGGAACAGGAACAGGTAATAAATGTAGATCTTTTGAGTTAGTGACAGCATTGATGAGGTCAGACTTCTGCAACAGGGGAGAATGTTTGGAAATCTGTGGAGAAGCAGCAGCTGCAGTATTGAAATTCATGACCACATAACATGAGAATGTGCTCCTGTCCTAAACGTAGAGGAGTGGTGCTGGACCTGTCTTGAGGCCTTGCCTCTTGTAATGGTGTGAGACATGCAACATGGTGACAAGTTACTTGCAGTTTATGTTGCCCAGATAGAAATAGTACACACAGACAGCAGCAACTCTCCTCAAATTTTAGTCTTTCCAACTCCCCTAGAGTGTGTAGTCCAGCCCTAAGCAAGGACTGAAGATGCCCTCAGCCTGCCAGGCCTCTGTCCCTACTGATCGCTCGCCTCCCTGCCCTGTGCCTTCCTTCCCATTTGCCCCTCACCATGTCCCTGGTCTTGCAGGAGGGAGAGGGGCATCCACATGCCCAAGGCAGGTCCTGCTGCTGACAACTGCATCGTCCTGTGGTGGTGAGGGGTCCTTCAGGGCTGGTGGAGAGAAAAATCCTGGGCACTGGCAGGCTTGCAGGGATGCCTGGGAGCTACTTGAAGAGGCCTCAGGGTCAAAAGTGAGTAACCCCAGCTTTCTGCCAAAACAAAAGGCAAGTCCCTTTCCATTTGTCCATGCTAGGAACCTAAACATGTGAACTGAAGTAACCCATTTGCTAAGATTGAATGCATCTGGATGTGCCTGAGTGCATCTGGCCTTCACTTCTCTAGACAGAGGGTGGAGGGGGAGGGGAAGAGAGGTTGTGAAGGGTTTAGATAGGCAGAAATACACAAAAACACACATATATTTTTAAGGAAACATGAGTCACTTGCACTCCAAGTTTATTCCAAAAAATAAATTCCCAGACCTCCCTGACTCCTGCCCCCAGCTCTCGAGGCAGGCCCTGTGCAACTGGGTGTGATAAATATGGATAAAAATTGGATACATCTGTGGGGAGGAGACAAAATGCTATTTTCCAACCTGCCCTGACATGTTAAGGCCACTGTACTTCTGAGTCGTTCCCCTGTCTCTGAGAGCCCCTCCTGCTGTGGCTTGCAGGAGCTCCTGGCCCCCTCCTGCTGGCAGCTGTGTGCTGGCAAGTGCCACCGGCTGCTCCACCAGCAGGAGCAGGGCAGAGGAGGCATGGCAAGGAAGGGCAGGGGGTGAGGGGATGGCTCACATCCACGTGTCCCACGGGCTCTTCTCACACTGCTCCTGGTACACAAGGAGGGGGTGTTGGGGCAACCAGCACCCTCCCTCCAAAGCTCACAGCCCTTCTATCCCACTGCCCATTTTTGTCCTTCCTCCTGCCTCCCTTTATCACTGCTGCTGAGGGGACTCGGTGCTGGATTACTCTGCAGACCAGATTCTTGCCATGAGGGCGATGTGCTGCCCCTGCAGCAGGAGGGGTTTATGCCCACCCGGCTGCCTGACAGGCACAGCCTGTGCCCAGGGGTGCTCTGCCGCTGGCAGGGCTAGTCGCGTGCCACTCCAGCACGTGCTGCGGAGCCACCTCGCTTGGCCAGTGTGCAAGGTGGCACATGTCTGAGGGACGGGCCGCTGCTGGGACAAGTCAGAGCTTGTGGCCCAGAGGTGGGGAGAAGCGCTCTGTGCTTGTGAGCCAGGGGGAGCCTTGGCAGGAGGCCAGCCTCCCAGGACAGCTGCAGGTGCTGGTGGCCCGCCTGGTGGGCAGATGACCCTGGTCATCAGCTGTTCCCTGTGTCCTGAGGGGTCGGCAGGGGAGGGCAGTGAAGAGGCAGACCCTCTGCTGCAGCCCCTCGTGAGGAGGGCTCTGAAGCACTGTCCTTGACACTAATTCTTTTTAGTCATTGAGATCCGAGTGCCTGCCGATATGACAGCTCCCCTGGTAAGAGAGTCAGCGGTGCTGAAATATGCAGCAGCTTCGAGGGTGGGTGACTTGAGGGCACCTCACCTCCCAGTCCTTAGGGCTGCAGCTCCCGAGAAAGCAGCCCGCGATGCTGACAGCTGGCTGCTGCAAGCAGGTCCGGACACCTCCAGGTGTAAACAGCCCAGGTTCGTGTCCATAACTACAGCAAATTTGCACTCAACAGTAAATGCTTTTTGCTCGACCTTATCAAGATAATACATGCTGGTTCAGCAGAAACTGGTATGGGGCTTGAGCATAAAGAAGATCGTTCTGCTTTAACAAGGCTTCCCCTTCGAAAGAATAATATTGGCAGAACTAAATCCCAGATTGGAAACAATGTGTGGGGTTTTTTTCTTTTTTTCCTTCACTTTTTTCTCCCTTGCCTTCATTCTTGGTGTTGGGGCTGGAGAGGAAAATCTCTGTCTTGCCAAACTAAACAAATTACGCTTTACAATTCAGAGACTTAAATGCCTCTTTTTATCATCATTTCCATAGCACTGAGTGTTGAGAAAATAAAAGGAGTAATAAGCAAAGTGATTGCATACCTTTTTCTTAATGGCCATTGGCAAACAAATTCAGCCAGTTGTTTCTCTTTAAGGCTATTAAGTTTGCCTGAGAATCATTCCTGGGTAAACCTACACACACACACACTCTCCATGCTGACAAGAAAAAAAAATTACATAAAGCAGAGCCCCTTCTTTCTATAATTACTGTCGCTGCAAATCTCTCTGCTTCCCATGACAGCGCATGAGATCAAACCGCTCTGACCACACTGAAGGAAAGGGACTCATTCGACCATGCCGGGAACACACACGCTTTCTTACAGTACCTCTTGGCAAGCAGGAGATGAGCAGGAGCTGGAGAAGAGTGAGTCCTACAAGTGTCCAGGGTGCTCGCTCCATACTGCCCAGGCCGGTGCAGCGGTGTGGCTGCTCAGGAAGGGAAAGCAGGCAAACAGCTTTTACTGGGACCTCACCAGCTCCAGGCTGCGAGGGATCTCGGATTTCAGACCTCAGCACGCTCCCATCCTCACCAGAGGGGAACTACCTTCAAGAGACTTCTCAGGCGTCCAGAAGCACACGTCACCCCAAACCTCTCCAACTGCTGCCTTAACCCTTTCTGGACTCTGGCAACAGATCCCTTTTGTGATGGGTTTATTGGCTCAGTGCTCAGGACGGAGATAGCAACTTCCCGTATGTAAAGAAAGATGTTTTAAAGGGGGGAGAAAGAGAAATGCAGAAATCTCTTTAAATGAGCCATCCCGGTTGCTGCGGGTGAGCTGAAGTTACAGACATCTCCAGAAGGAGGCACTTTGTACTTGCTCCCGGTGAGCTTGTGGAGNGGTGTGGGGTGGGTGCAGAGAGGGATTCCTGTCCCGCACTCCCGCGATTGGGCAGCCTGGCCAAGTGACATGGTTCACTTTACGACGCGCTTAAAATAGCCGTGCATTTTTATGATGGGGCAGATGAATGAATGAGGCTCAGTAAAAGTTCACTCCACAGTGGATGAAAACCACAACACACAAAAGGAATCACTTGGCATACATGTGCTTGTGCTAGTGAAAACCTTTTTACAGAGTCCATTTCTGCCAGGAAATGCAATTTTGGCAAAATTGAAATGTTTTGTCAGAACATGTTGATATTGAGGAAATGTGTAATCCAAACAAAGGAGACCATTTAGTTTTGATTTTATCTTTGTGTCATATTTTGGTTTGCCTTTTCTATTAGCACATGCTACCGACTTTTTTCTGGTCTTCAATCCATATTTCAAAGCAGTATACTTAATTTTCTCTAATATTTTTATTGAAAAAATTTTAATACTTTCCAAAGGACATATTTTTTACCTCTAAATCAGACTTTCTCAATTTGATTTCTATAGCAAGATTTCAAAATTTACCTATATTTTGAGGGGGAAAAATTGAAAAACTGGCATTTGCTTTGGAGTAGGAAATCAAGTAACCCAAAAAGCTTTAACAAATACCTGCAGCAGGTTGTAAAACTCAGCCATGTCGAGCAGCCTCAAAAATTTGAAAGCCATTGCCAATGGAAACCTTGAGTAGTTTAGCACAGTGCAAAATCCCTTATACCTTCAGGTGGTCTTTCATGGGGTGAATTCCTTTAACCAGACATCTCTCTAGTTTAGGCTTGTCTGTCTGCCGAACTTTACACTGTGAATAGTCTTTTTAGGGTTTGTGCACCTTCCATGTAAAACAATAGTGAAGTATTCTTATTAATCTTTTTTTCCAAATCTCCTAACACTGATATAAACCCACCATTGAGAATACCAATAGAAGAAGACCTGAGATGGGTGCCAAGATTTTCACCATTATGGCACATAATCCCTTCTGAGCCAGCCTGGCTGCTGCCCTGGGTGCTTGGCAGCTCAGGAACAGGCCACTAAAGCTCTCCGAGTCCCACTGGGACTTGTTATGGCTCAGTTACTACGTTCTCCTGGAGCCCTTGATGGACATCTCGTGCCCCAGGGTCCTGAAACTCTGCCTTGGTGGTCGCTTGCTCCTTTCTGATCATTCATATACATGCTCTAAACTCCTTCCTAATTCCAGCTTCCGGTTCCTCTAACAAGCCATTGCTGGTCAGTGGCAGGAGGAAAAAAACCGAGGAAAAAAATGAAGCCCCCAAAAGCAGTGCAAATGAGAAGCTCTTACATCTTCACAAAGAAGCACTAAGGTATTTTAATGCCTATGGAATCATGACTAGTTTATTTCCTAGCCATTATTTCCAGTAAGCAATTATTTAACCCAGTAAGTCTGTTTTGGACTGAAAGTTGACTTACAGATGTCTGAGGCTTAGATATCTCTGGGGGGAGGCTCATGAGGATGTAAGCCAAAATCTGGGTTTGGTGTGTAAAGTGAATGGAAATCCCAGAGCACTGAATAAGGCTGGACACAGGGAAACGGTGTTAAGGCTAGACATAGAGGACTTAATACTTGATTTCATAAAGGCCAGAACCGCTGGGGAAAATGCACCCACAAGGGCCACATCTATTGAGTCAATTCCTGTGGTGAGACATTCAGCATGGTAGAGAAGGAGTAGCTGGAGTTGTGCCTTTGTCCATTGCAGGGATCAGCTCTGCAGAGACACCTTCTATTCCAGGGTGGAAAAGTGGTCCTTCTGTTCTAAGGAGGTGTGAACTAAAGGGTTAACTGGTAGATTTATGACATCTTTTTTTTTTTCTTTCTTGTGTCTGAGGGAAAATAATTATGCCACCAAAAGATACAACCACATTCAGCATTACTCTACAGTGCTTAGCTTGGCATGGTTCAAAATCAGTCTAGTTGGTGGATCCAGTGCCTTCTTAGAGAATGGCTCAGCAGCCAAACAAGAGAATTCAGTCATGATCCCACAAGTTTGCACATGGCCTATTTACACGAGTTGTCTGTTGGGATGTAGCTTTAGTCCCAGGAATGACTCTGGGCAACTTACACAGTGCTCCTGAATGCGCTTCTTGCATTCCTGTTAAGAGGCAGGGGCCAAACCAGGCACAGTGCACCAGCCAAATATTTTGGGTTGTATGTAATCCCCCATGAAAGAAAGCTAAAAGCTCTTAACCATGTGTCTGTGCTGCCAAGGAATCTCACTGTAGCATTTGGCTTCAATGTTTGTATCTGCCTTACTGTTGAATGTAAAGGTTTGGAAAGTACATTCCACTGAAACTGAATTGTAAAACAGAGTGCTGCAAAAACTGATGGAGTTACAGTGTATTAATAATAATTTCCAAGTACCTAGCAATCCATTTCAACCTAGAGTAAAACAAGACCTTTAATAATTAATAACTGACCACTGAGTGAATAATTAATGTGTGATTAATACAATTAGCTCATGTTTCTAATAATTTGCCATGAAATCTGAAAAAGCAGTGTGTGGTCCAACCTGCAAGAACAGAAAGAATGCCACCATTTTATACTGGGGAAAAGTGACATGCAGGGATATGAGCTGAGGCACATACCCTGAAACAGTGGCAGGTCCAACATGGAACACAGAAACTTCATCTCATTTGGTACTTGTAGCTCTGGACTGTCCTGCTTGAAACGACTCAGAAGAATAATTGAGGATGGATATATAGTTCTGAATAAATTCAAATTGGACTTGAAATAAAAATGATTGCTTTTCAGTCTTTAAAATTTTTGTGAACTTTTTATTTCTCCCCAACCTACGGAAATCCCTTGTTTCTGTTACTGGAACATTCCCAGAAGAATTTCTGCTTTTGTGACTTCTGCTTAGACGATTTTGTCCCAAATGGCCTTGATCATCTTCTAAAGCTAGAGGTTCTGCTAGAAGGAAATGTGTGATTTTCAATGTTATTCATTTCTGCTACTACAGATTACATGCCTTCACAGGACATCCTTCTTACAAGAACATTTGGAGACCATTTCTCTTTTTACAGGCAAGATTCCCACTTAACTGGAAGAGCCTTTTGCCAAAGAAAGAGTTTGAATCATCTGGACTCAAACATGCTCCCAAGAGGGTTGTTGGAGTTAGATCTTTAACTTTAGTGACTGCCCATTAATACCCATCCCACTCAAACAATATATGAAGAAACCATGGGAAAGACATCATAAAAGAAAATGGACCCATTGAGAGGGTGGAAGGGGCTTGTAATCTCAGGGGGAAATGAAGTTCAAATGAAACTGAGAGCTGGCACTTTGGGAGTAACAGTAAGAGAACTTAATGAAAAATCAGCACTAGTATTTTGCTTCTCACTTCAATGCATTGTTGTCCAATAGGGAGGGTTCTTCTAGAGGAGAGATTATAAAGTGTTTTTCTTTAAAGTAAAGCTTTTAAACTAAATTCCAGACCTTACTGTAATATCTGAAGAACATTTTATGAGTTCCTAGGATTATCAAGAGTATACTTTGCCCTTTGGGTTTCAAGTTCTGCCAAACATATGCAATGCAAATATCCACCAGTCATGAATCACATTGGAATTGTGGCAGCCTACCCACACAGGCACCTACAGATAAGGGCACTTTGTTTGGCTTTTTCAGGCCTGAGCTCTGCAAAATATTCCCATCTCTTTGTGGGATGTTAATCCTGAGTGACTGAAGCATCACAGTCCTGGAGAACTAACTGGGAGTGAATAAAAGTAGCAAAAGAGGTAGGAGCTGCAGTGCTAGCGCACAATACAGTCCTTGACCTAATGGGTGACAATGAAGTGACAATTTTTTGTATTTGTTAGAAAGATTTTCTCAGGAAAATTGGAAAAGTTTAAAGTTTATTATTTCAAATATATTTCTGGACAGGTCAGCAGCAAAACATGGCCAGAAAAATATGACTCTTTTATGGCACCTACCAAGCAATATGCTTTTATTCAGTTATTATTGCATGTCTTTGTCTGGATGTTTTTTTCAGTGGTCCTTCTGTGTTTCACTTTTGTATGCAGTCTGTGATAATCTTCACCATAGCAACGTGTAAGAAAAGAAACAGGTGGAAGATTTGGCTTGAAATTAAAACTAGCCAGTAGTCAATCCTACTTAACAATCAGTCAGACACTGATATGACCATCTAAGGGGATAATAAGAAAGGGCTGCAATTATTTACTTCCCTATGTGGAAATTAACAGCTTGTAGATTCAGCCATTCTTGTGATACACATTTTTGGTTTGAAGGATAAGAAATAAGGCTTTCTAGGTTAATGAATAAAACTTTTAGTCTATATAGCAAACTCAAAATGATCACCAAACTATCAGAGACACAGAAGATTAGGACTTGTTTTGATTTTATCTAAGTTGGACTTATGCCCTATGTTTCTTGGGTACATGGGAATCGGGATGGAAGCCAAGAAAAGAGTAAGGTTTTGGGACAGAAACATAACCATGTGCCACCGAGAAGGCCAACTGCAGCATGAAGTCCAGTCAGATGAATGTATGCATGAAATAAAGTTCAGAAAAATGTATGTGGGAAATAATTGGTGGAAGGTCAGCTTTTCAGAGGTGCTCAATATCTGATTTTTGAAACTGTAAATGTAAAAGTATAGCAGTTCTGGAAATATGATTCACACAAGCTGTAACTGCATTGCAGCTAGATAATGGAGATAATGGAGTGATGTAAGATTTGAGCAGTGCTGTCTAACAAATTAAGATCTTACTCTGAAGTGCAGCTTTTTTGTCATCTCCTTTTCTCCTTTCATTGATCCCCATAAAAACTGAAATTAAGGCTCACTTTCTCTGTCCCTGTAGGTCAAATTTCCCAAAATGTCCTTAGGAAGGTTCTGTGAAAACATCCATGTGGTAACAACAGTGAAATTCTAACAACAAGGAGTAACAAAACCATTCACCTTTTTTTGCAGTTGTTTCACATGTCATACAAGTAAATAATTTAGAAATGTACAGTAACAGCCCATTTATCTTCCTGATGCAACTTTTGGGAGTTCTGCCATTCATCATTTAACACCATCTTACACTAATCAGTTCTCAGGCTTTTTGTACTTCTCCCTTGGTTGACTTGACTGACCTTGATAGAAAGAGAGAGCCTGAAATAAGATGACAAAGATGATAAAAAGAAATATATATAATGATTCAGAAAGAGAGAGCAAGATTACTCAAACTAATAGATGAAGTGGCTGAGATCTTTCAGACCAGTAGTCTGTTCTGAGAACAGTTGGACAAGGTCACCAGGGGATTGCAAAACTTGATCTTATGTTACAGAAATATATACTGCTCAAAATCCCAGACCAATGTGCAGTCATGTCATCAATTTTTATTAGAAAAAAAAAGTCATCGCCATCTTCAGCTACTACAAAACCAAGCGCTGAGAAACAAGTTGCTGAAAAGTAGCATTTTATCCACTTTTTCTGTCTCTGCCAAGTACTGATGTGCCAGTTGACAGTCCCGATGGTCCTGCTCCCAGGTATTTATTTTCCATGTCATCCTTGTCATCTTTGAACTCTGGTGTGCCAGACCACAACTGATGTTTCACTTAAAAACTTCTAAAAAGTTTCCTAAGAATTTTTCTTTCATTATTTTTTAGGCAGTGATCTTGGGATATGGATCGGCTCATATGTTGTTAAATACTGTGTCTCAGTATTTAAACTGTGTGTAATTCTGAAGCACAAATCCCACCCACTGCCCTTACATAATTCTTAGGGGAAAATTTCATTTGCATCTGTGAAATCACCAACTGTGGCACTTTTCAGGAATGCTTGCTCAGCGAGTATAGGATATGTTTGCATCAGGAAATCCTCGTCTGTGAATTGAGTACCACAGAAAAATGCATCTTGGTATAATTCTGTTACTTACATAGCCATATCAACTGCAGAGGTTTAGAAGACTTATAAGCTGTTACTGGAGTAAAAATACTCTGTATACAAAAAGCATGAACTAAAAAGTTTACTCAAATTTATAGACTCGTACAGCTTGTAAGGCACCTGTTTAAAATATCCATGAAGATACTACACAGTGCTGATTGCAATGGTATTTTAAGCTCTGACCTAGTTAAAGACTTAATCATGCGCCTGACTTTGGTTACATCAGTAGTCTCATTGAATTCAGTGGGTCTAAATGACTCTTTTAAGTTTTTGCAGCCTAAAAGGACCAGTGGATATCTATAACTGAAACTGGGAGAAGTGACAATGCCAAGGGTGATGTGGAAAGCTTTGTGCCCGAGTCCTGGGGTGCCTGGGCTTCCCTCACCCGCAGAGATGTGAAGCGCTGCTATCAGTACTGCAGTTGCTGCCCTCGGCCCTCATTTTGCAGATTTGTACAAGAAAGAAAAAGAGATAGATTCCATCAGAGCTGATTTCTCTCTGGTGTTACCAGCAGACTAGCACCAGAACACTGCTTCAGAGACACTGGAAGAGTGACAGGAATTTCTAATTCCTAAATCCTTCAACATACATTGTTAATAGGTGTATCAGAGCTTTTAGCAAGTATTTAGGTAGCAGCCTCCAGGATTGGAAATCAACACTGCTGCTTCACTTTAAAGATTGAAAATACTCAGTTGAAACAAAGTAAAAGATTTTTTCACACCGTTGTTGCTCCCTTTGGCTTTTAGCATTCAGTGGCGTGCAATTTGACAGAGAGGGTATTGATTTTTACTACTTTGAACATTTCTTCCTTGAAAAGGAGCAATAAAAAGGAGTAGAAAAGAAATAATAGTAATTCTTGTTTTCTCCAGCAGGGCTTTGATCTTACAAGTTAGAGCAGTAAAAGAAAGGAATAGTCTATTCCATTGCACTCTCTCCTGGCTTGAAAATCTACCTTTCTCCATCTTTGTTGTTATTACTTCTCTATCTTGAAGTCACAATGATAGCATGTGCCTCATGACAGGACAGGTTTAAACTTCCGATACGAGACGTTCACCAAATTCCATCACACTATAATTAGCAAAATCAGTCAAGAAAGGAAAAGTCTACACAGAAAGATCTGCTTCAAGTAGTTTAAGTTGCTTCAAGAAGGACCTTAGAAGGGCCAGTCTTGGATCCAGTAGAGAATTTTTTGTTTCTGCTACAGAGTATCGACTATTATAATAGGGGGGTTATTCCTATAAATTTGGTTCTGTAGCTAATACTGTTGTTTTCTGTATGGAAACAGCCACTGCTTTCTGAGTGAAGAATCTCTTGGCCATTGACATTTGGTTTAGATTTCTTTTCATGTATTTTTAATCAAAAGAAAACTTGATCCAAAGCAGGCAGATTGCGCTGGTTTGTGTGTGTTGCCATTCATCACAAAGCAAAATACTGTCTGCTTCCGCAAAGTGCACGTGCCAGAAGGGTGGCAGGATCTGGCCTTTGGTGCCAGCCCTGCTCTGCTGTTCTGGCAGAGTAAAGCCTTAGTGGCCAGCACAGATGAGCTGCTTTACGTGTTTTGTGATTTTATCAACCAAAATAAGCCACGTGGGCCTCACTGCAAACAAATAAGTGAGAACAATAAGATGCACATGACAGACATCTGCATATTCCCAGCTATCTGGAGTGTATTTGGTATTAGAACATCTTCTTCCTCCCTGTGGTCATAACTAAGGTAGACCTAATGCTTTCTTTTACACCTTTTCCCTTTGAAGTATGACCTACCAACTGCAAAAAGAAGAAGAGAACATAAATCAAAACGTCTTAATAAACAGTACTCAAAAATAAGTTGGTAAGACTTTTTTTTCCCTGTGTGTAGGCACAGAGTAAAGATTTTAATCAGTTTAAGATTTTTTTATAAGGTCACAGTGCTCAGTGTGATTAACTAGATATGAAATTTGGCAGGCAGTACATTCATAATATGATCTAATCATGTTTGGTAGTGCGGGGAGGGAAAGAAAGAAATTGGCTGAGAGGAGATTGCTTAAAAGTTGGCAAGCTTGCAAATACTGTAACTTCTCTATGGAAATCTCATCAGAATGATGAGCCAGCCATCTTTTCCAAGCTTGTGCAGAAATTTTCCTTTCAAAATATTTGTGCCTGAGAGATAATGGATGACTTCTATTACTGGATGGCTCCTGCAGTGCACTTTCAGGACTAACCTGAAGTATCCCCTGCTATTTCGTTATTGGACCACAAACTGCTTTGCCAAAAACCCTCACTCGTCAATCCTTCCCTTTTTTTCAGGCCTAGGGCTCATAGATCTGCTGGAATATTGTTACATAAATGCGGTCAAGCCAGACAAGATTAAGTATCCTCTTTGTATAGCATTCTGCCTCCAGAAACGACCAGATAATTCCTTATTACTTCAACAGATAAAACCAGTAAACTCACCAGCATAACCTTTCTAGCTCACAGTTCTATCTTGTTCTCTACTAATAAAGGCCAGCTCAGCTCCTGAAGTGTTTTTGGTTTAGTAATTATACTGCTTACCTCTTGCTATCTATATATACATGTTTAATACCTCTTTTAAACTTCTCAAGGTTTTGCTTCCAGAAAGGTGTGGTGGAATTGATCAGTTATCTAACTTACTTTGCACCAAGAAAAATTTATCTAGTCAGTCTGGAACTACCTACATTCTCTTTCATTAAATTACCCTTTAGTTCCTAAAAACCAAGACAAACAGTTAAACCATACCTCTCTGACATTTTCTTGACTCACTGGGTTGCTATTTTTCTTTAAGACAACACTCACCAGCATTTTAATTGCCACCAGTAGACAAGTTTAGTACTTTTTACCCTGCCTCCCCCCTTTTCCTCTCCATCCTTCAGTTCCACAATATCCATTTGAAATGCAGTGATTGGGATGAGGTGAGTATCCCACAGGGGTCATTCCACCGATTAGATCAAAGCATTGCATCACTCTCTTGGTCATGCTCTCCTCTGTCCATACTTGCTGGCGTGCTGGAATGCAGCTGCCGCTGTAGCCACCAAATCTTTGTCCTGCCCAAGCAGGATCCAGCTCATTTGCCTGTTCTTACTTCCTCTCTCTCAGACAGTTTTGACCCATAAACTTTGTTTCTGAGCCATGCTCTTTTAAATTTATTTCTGTCCTTCTAATAAGGCGCCTCAGATGAGGCTTCAGGGAAGTCTGAGCTATGACAACCACCCATCCTCTACCCACCGCTTTACTCTCCTGCAAATTCACTGGATTTTTGTCTTGCAATGCCCCTTACTATTCTGAGCCCAGAGCTGCCCCTGTCCTCATCTGCTGCAGCCTCAGATGGTTCCTGCTGAACTTCTGTCTTCTGTGCAGTTCCATTATTTGCGACACGGATCTCACATGCAGCCCTATTAGTATGAGCAGTCATTGTGAACATCACCTGCTTTTACCACAGGAATCTTTATTTTTTTAATGTGTCTTCATGCCCTTCTCCCCCATAGGCTCAAATATGCAGACACTAAGTCCCATTGCAACATCAGTCTCAAGTGTCTGAAGTTCTTGCACCAAAAGTACTGCTTACGTTACAAATGAGAAATAATAGCACTACTGTCAGTAAAGAATGATTCATCATTCTGTAACGCTTTGGCAACATGACAAAGGGAAAATATTCAGGAAAAGAGAGTATTTTCCCAGTGTTGGTAAAATGTTCAATAAAATAAATATGATCTCCCTAGAGATCATGGGCAATGAACATCTAATTTCAGCCTTCACAGGAAAGTGTCACTCTTTCTTTTAGTTCTTTGTAACTCCACAGAATAAGGGATGTATTTATAGAAGATTAATATCTAGTGGGTTTCCCAGGAACAATATTTACCATTGCTGCACTCTCTTTTGACTCTTCTTAAATTTACATATGAGTGTTCTGAGTATTAATTGCCAGACAGTTTTTTGGTGCAGCCTTGGCCACACACTATTCACAGAATCATAGCATCATAGCACATCCTGAGTTGGAAGGGATCCACAAGGATCACTGAAGTCCAACTCCTGCCCCTTGACCAAAAAACCACACTGTATGCCCAAGAGTGTTGTCCCAATGCTTCTTGAACTCTGCTAGGCTTGGTGCTGTGACCACTTCCCTGGGGAGCTGTTCCAGTGCCCAAACACCCTTTGGGTGAAAAACATTTTCCTAATACCCAACTTAAACGTCTCTTGATACAGCTTTATCGCATTCCCTCAGGTTCTGTCACTGGTCACCAAAAAAAAGAAGATTCTCACTAGTGGAGATATTCTTTAGCATTGCAAATTGCCTTTGATTTACCCATTTATTTGTTGTGTAAAATAACTTTTAATTTATGAAACGCAGAACTAAATTGGTGCCGAGTCAGTGTGACAGCAAACTCCATAGCACATTCTGAGAGTACTTTTACTGGAAGCAGAAACCCTGCTTTGGAGCAGGTGCTTCAGTCCCAGGCATGAACTCTCCTGTCCAGAACTGCTCTGCCATGGAAAGTGGGGCTGTGAGCATCTCAGCAAATGCCTGCCAGAAAAAAAAGAAGTGTCACTCATTAAGGCTTACTGATACCCTGCCTAGGGGAAACACTTTGGGGGGAAGGGCTGGCTAACAAGTGTTCCTGAGCTTCTCCATCTTCTCTGCAAGAGAGAGGTGAAACATGGTTAACTCCAAAACAAAAGCGCCAGATGTTGGTGGTGGGCTGTATAAAACTGAGGAATTCACAAAGGACAGGAAATTCTAGCAGGTGAGAGGATCAAAGAAATGTTTTCACAGCAGAAGATCTTCTGCCAATGTGTGGGAATAGGTAGTCAAAGCAAGCTGTTCTTCAGCAGTAAAGAAGAGAGAGAGAAAACACCGTGACTGAAGAACAAAGTAAATTTTATTTATTGCTCAATTCAAATCTCTGTCAGAGAAAACTAAGATACATCCTTTTCTGCTTTGCTCACTACTTTTCTTTTTCTATGTTTGCTTTTATTTAAGTAAATCATTGTATTTTGCAAGGTTTTATGTCCAGAGTGTTAATTTTTTCTGTCATGGGAGTTACAATATTATCTGAAACGCCCTCCAGGCAGAAATGCCAGAAAGAGAGGCTCCTACTCTTGTGTCCCACAGGATGGCAGCAGCCAAGATGCCAGAGCCGCACTTCCATAGGGGCACTTTGGGGACAGCAGGGGTCTGAAGAGGGTAACTTAGCACCTCTACAGACAGTGCCCTCAGACAGCCAAGAAGGGAGGGCATCTGACAGGGAGGCCATCTAACAGGGAGGCCCAGTCATGACGTGGGGGCTGGCTGGTTTGGGCAGCTGCACCAGAAATGGGCAACCCCATCCTATGGTGGAGCATATGCAGTCAAAAACCTCTCAGAGAGATGCTTGTCTTCATAAGGATAGTGTTTACCATTGAATGGGTCCTGAAATGCTTTCTTGAATGGAGATAGACTGGAATGTCGTATCAAGATCATAATCTGGTTTAAACTGACCTATCAAATATGAGGCTTTAAAAGTTTTCAGATGTCTCCAGAAGTGTGGTTATTTCTGGCATAAGGGATTAGCTGTTGGTTTTTTCCTTATCCTTTGCTTTTCTTTCCTAACTCAATCTCTTAAACATATTGTCCTTGTGTAATAGAAGGAAAAGACTTGATCGAAATTTCATGGCTAATAATACAGCACAGTTTGCAAGAGGAGGAAAATTATTGATCAGGCCAAGTGATATAGCTGGAAAAACCAGACAAGCCTTCAAGCACACAAGCATAAATGAGCCCAGAAGCTTGTCAGTTTTTCCCAGCTATGTAACTTGGTATAACAAGAGTTATTTCCTCTCTTTATGAACTGGTTTGTATGGATCCTCTGGGGGCACAGTATGCAGAATGTGCTGGGAGCAAGGGAGCCCAATGAAGTGTCCTAGCATCCCACTTGATAAACGGGCACAGCCTTGGGTGAAAAGTGCCTTGTTGCCCTGAAATCGTTCTTAATTCAATCCACAATAAGACCAGTTACAAATAAAAGCATTTTTTCATGAGATCCAAAATAGATAATATTGTCTCAAAATCTATGTAAGGCAAAGCTGAAGCTATGGAAGGAAAAAGTAATTTGAGATTCATTTTGGGAGAGACTCTCCTGTATATTTTTCTCTCTGCCTTTTCCCCCAGCAGTTCATTTCAGCCTTTCCCCATGCCCACCTGGCAGGGGTAGTCCTGTCCATATCCTTTCACCTCAGATTTAACTCACAGGAGGGTTCAACTGGCCACATCATGACAGGCCTCAAGCCTGGTTTCCCCCTGAAGCCTTCCAGAGAATGCAGGCAGGCCTGATCCCTCTCCCTGAAATCTATTTATTTCTTTTCTATCCAGGAAAAATCCTGCTTATTTTTCATTAAAATTGTTTGACTTTCCCTGCAGTGGACCAGGTGTTATTTCCCATTCCTTTCTGACCACTTGCCCATGTGCTGTGCTTCCTTGCACATCCTCCCATGGCCGTACATGTGTAACTCTGTGTTCGTGACCTTACACTGAACCCCACACATCACAGTGATCTGGACCTTAACAAGTGTGCTTGATATTAGCATCTCTGTGAGATAACCCCACACGTCTCCTCACTGGATTTTGACTGAAAGAAGACACAAAAGGAATTAAGCACTTTATGGCAATTCAAGATTTAGCATTGTTGACTGTGAATGTCTTTCTTCTTAACACACTTAAGTAAGATCCTACTCTCACGCCTCATAGCAATTAATGAATGCTTTCTCACAGCTCTGAGCAAGAAGGTGATGATTATATCTCATTTTTTACTTGAGGGGCTGAGACAGATGGGCTGACAGATTAAGCTCACGAGTGTATTTGTCAACGTGGTCCAAAATTAGATGCTTAGGCAATTTTTTTTGTTGTTTCTTCTTTTGTTTGCTTTTAAATTCTGTTGTTTCTTCTAAGAGCACCAAAGCAGACTCCTATTGGCTTCCATTACTGCTGTCAGTGACCATCCTTCTGGTGGTCAAATCTTTGGATGCCAAGTGAGGAACCTGGAAAAACCAAATGCAAACTGGTGAAAAGCTTGGCTTAAGAAACCTAGGTGAAGTGTTTGGGTTTTCTGTGCCACTCTTTAACAGAACTGTGGATAAAATCTGCTGGATTCTGCCTGAAATCGTCTGTTNAGATAACCCCACACGTCTCCTCACTGGATTTTGACTGAAAGAAGACACAAAAGGAATTAAGCACTTTATGGCAATTCAAGATTTAGCATTGTTGACTGTGAATGTCTTTCTTCTTAACACACTAAAGTAATATCCTACTCTCACGCCTCATAGCAATTAATGAATGCTTTCTCACAGCTCTGAGCAAGAAGGTGATGATTATATCTCATTTTTTACTTGAGGGGCTGAGACAGATGGGCTGACAGATTAAGCTCACGAGTGTATTTGTCAACGTGGTCCAAAATTAGATGCTTAGGCAATTTTTTTTGTTGTTTCTTCTTTTGTTTGCTTTTAAATTCTGTTGTTTCTTCTAAGAGCACCAAAGCAGACTCCTATTGGTTTCCATTACTGCTGTCAGTGACCATCCTTCTGGTGGTCAAATCTTTGGATGCCAAGTGAGGAACCTGGAAAAACCAAATGCAAACTGGTGAAAAGCTTGGCTTAAGAAACCTAGGTGAAGTGTTTGGGTTTTCTGTGCCACTCTTTAACAGAACTGTGGATAAAATCTGCTGGATTCTGCCTGAAATCGTCTGTTTCTTGTGTTCCCTGATTTAATTCTCCACAATACTGCAAACTTCTGCAGGATGCAAGGCAGAGGTCTGACCACTTCCTACTCTTGGCTAAACACCATAAGGCAACATTCTACAAAGCCCTCCCTTTGTGTCATTTTGTACAAGATAAGCAAAGCAATTGGTAGAAATGGTTGTTTGGATGATGCGCCTTTGTTCAGGACTTTCAGTGCTCCCAGGAAACCCTGCTGTCTGAGCAATTGCTGTTTTGTTTTTATTCCATTATTTTAAACATTCCAAGACGTTTCAAGCCCAGAATGAGCTGCAAGGTCGGCTTCTCAAGGCTGAGGGTGAGACACACAGCTGGGCTGCCTGGGACTTCATGACTCTCCAGCCAGAAACTTCTGCCTTGACTGCAGCTCCTTTCTGACATTTGCTGAGATATAAGGAGAAGCAGAAAGGAGAAATGGCAAAAGGAAGTGCAGGGTGAGCCTGTGCTCTCCTTGTTACTTTCGGAGACAAATAAAAAAAGGCCTGAAAAGTGGGACATTTTCTCCCTCCTGAAAAACCTCCCCTCTCTTCTTGTTTTTAACCTTTCAAGCATCAGAAAGGTCAAGACTTATCTGAACTGATTTTCCTTGTGGAAATGAAAGGATGTCTGTGTTACTGGCTGTATAGAGCAGACTGAGATGAACCTTCAGCAAATTGATATTTTTTTTCTCCAGCTGTCTATAGCAGTGTTGCATTAAATATGTATTAACAAAAGCCAGAATTTCGAACAGCCAAGATAAAATCTACTTTTTCTCTTAAGTTATTTGTGCTATACCTTTATCATAGATGTCATAATCCTGTTAGTTCTTAAGCTGTCCAGAGTGCGTATCAGGAAAAAGAGTAGAGACAAAATCTGAACTTTTCACAGGCAAGGTATCTGCTGAAAAGTTCTCTGAGAGTATCTGTAAAATGCAAACACTTTCAGGCTTTCTTTATCGATAGAAGATGGTAAAGTAAAGACATGGACTTATGTGTTCCTCCCTTGGTATCACCTCCAAAAGCTGGGAAAAGCTGTGTTTAAGTCACCATGGAGGTATTTAAAAGGTGTGTAGACAAGGTGCTTAGAGACATGGCTTAGTGGTGGAGTTGTCAGTGGTAGGTTTATGGTTGGACTTGATCTTTTACAACCTAAACAATCCTATAATTCTTAGAGCTTTCTGATTTCTCCTGCTCTAGGTCTGTAGGCTGCTTTCCATGCGCAAGAGGCACACAGCTGATGTAGTGAAAACCAAAAGTCTTTCTGCCTTCAAAAGATGTTCGTCTGAACAATAACACCTCTGATCCCACTGTTATTTCAAAAATGTTGGGTTCTACCTCCATGCAAAATGTACCAGGGCTGCCTCAGGAAACAGTGCCACAGGGATTCCCAGTGACCCCTGAGCAGCAGCAAACCAGAGTTTATCACAGACAGAGGCTGTTCACGTGTGCACGAAACAGGCAGCGGTGAGGGTGAAAACACTGCTCTGTGTTGTCCTCTGAAAGCTGCTGTAACACAAGAGGTCCTGAACAAAGCTCTGTGAAATGTGCTTGGCTGAAATGCAGCATTGCATAGAATGAGCAACACACTTGAGAACTTTGGTCAGAAAGGATCCCTTTGTTTGGAATGTACTTGGCCCCAGTTCTGAGGAAATTTGCATGTAATAATGAAAACCATAAACTGCTTGTTTGTTTCTTTTTTTTTTTTAACTTGGAAATTGCTGAAGCTCAGGGATCAGAAATCCATTGAGACAGAAGCCAAAGAAAAAGGTTGGCATTATTCTCATTTACTCCTTTGCCCTCTCCTCATGATGCCTTGCCAGGACACACGTCGAAAAGTTTACCAAGTCCTTGAATAAAGGAACACAATTCTCTTTCTTTCTCTACAATGAAAGCAGGTATATTTCAGTGTGACACCAGGGAGTGATACTCAACAATGATGTCTTTTGTACAAATGAGAGGCTTTATTCAAGAGGAAGATGGCTATGATGCTGATAAAACTAATAATCTGTAACTTCTATATGATGTGTTTCCTCCTTGTATATCAAAGGACCTCACAAAGGAGGGCATTCTTATCCTATCATCATAGAGAAAAGGGAACTTACACAACGAGTAGTGAAGGAACTAGTCCAAGATCAAATGGTAGATTGTGGCAGAGAAATAACCACTGTCCTGTTCCTGCCCCACATGTTTAGCCTGCCCTGGAAACATGCTGAAGGTGAGAGTTGCTTACTCAGTTGGACCTTCAGAGGGAGAAATCAACACTCATGAAATTTCATCTTCTCCCTCTATTGATGCTGCTGCTCTTCATCCCCTCTTGCCAGCCTGGCATGTTTTCTCCAAACCCAGAGCAGCCTGCACACAGACACAGCATCACTGAAGAGGGCAGGTTTGCTGTGACTGTCATTGCTTTGCTGCAGTGCAGTCAGTGCTGCACTGACACAAACCTCACGTACACACACATGCAGGGACAGCTCACAGCACACACACTGTGGCTCCCAGCAGCCTTGGTGTGTGGGAGTAGCCTGTCCTGTCCTCAGAGCAGCAGATGTCCAGGCCATATGTCTCCTCTTTATGAATCCTCACAGCCTGGGATGGTCTTACAGCAAGGGCCTTGTGGTAAGGGCAAGGGCAGTGGGGAAATGCAGTATCACCTTACAGGAGGAGAAAATTCCAGTTTGGGAAAGAAATTCTCAGAGCAGCTGAATAAGAAACAGATATGCAGACACTAGCCTGAGATTCAGGTGTCATTGCCAATGGATGCTGAGAAGCAGAGTTTTAAAAACAGTTAAATCTGATCCATTTTTAATAAGGAAATATGTCTTTTTCACAAAGATGACTTCCAACTTATTATACATACATTATTAGGAGGTAGCAGCTGGGGGAGTATGGAAATCCAGGTGCTGAGCTTTGCAATGCAATGTGCTGCAAGGGAACAGCCTGGCAATACTTTACACAAGCTCACCAAGTGATTATATGGAAGCAGCTTCACCAGATGAAGCCTCATTATGGCAGATGCTGTGCATGCATGGGGAGAGAATCCTTACCCACATGGGTTATGGTCTCTCTAATGTAGACACTTCAGAGCTTGAAGGCATAATGAAAGGGGATGTCTTGTCAAGGATCTCAAGGGAATTCTGTGGCAGAAGTGCAAACACAATAAATTCAGATCTGCTGAGCTAAAGCCTGTGTCCCGACTTCAAAAGGCCCTGCCATTCACTGAGCAATTTCAGACTACTTTTTTCTTGTCTCTCCTCTCCAGATGTTTACTGGAAACTACTGTGGCATGGTGGTTAGAGATTCAGATCCACAAAGGAAATAAAAGAAACAAGAGAAACCTCCTTTGGGCTACTCTGGATAGAACTCAGGAGGATTATGTATGGAAAATTGCTGTTTGCCAGGGATTTTGGGGTTGAAGGGAGACCTGTGAAGTGTCGTCACGAGGGCCAGGATAAACTGGAATAAACCCCAGCACATCCTGAACAGATACATCATTTTCAACAGAGTTGTCAATTAGCACAGAGCAAGTCAGATGTCACTGGAGAAAAATTTCTGCTCTTCAGGGAAGGGAGGAATCTCTCCGTGACTCAAGAGCAGATGGTTTGGCAGCAGCAGCACAGCCAACTCCTATCACTGGATTAACAAATTACAGAGATATGCTCTCTCCTTTGTATTTGCAGCACATGACTGGAAAGGAGGCTCAGGAAAAAAGGATAATGTGAGAAGAACTCTCATGTAATGTCAGCTGAGTGGCCAGAAGGGACTCTGATGAAAGCCAGCAGCCTGCAGCAGGATGCTGCCTGTCTCCCTCTAGCACACATACATTTCTGTCGGGCATAGGATCCTACCTTCTCCCTCGAGATAAAACATAGCATTAGAAAATGCTGATATTTCCCTCTCTCTAATTCTCACTGCTGAAATTAATGCTGGGCCTGTGTCTTTAAGCCCCATTTGTTGCTCCTCTTGTTGCCATAGCGTTTAGTGTTTCCATGTTTGAGATTTCCTCTTTTTTTTCCTTCCAGACATTACCCCATCAGCACAATTCCAGACCTGGGATTCCAGCCACTTCTGGCTAAAGGGAAACTCATTTTTGTTGCTATAAAAATATCAATCCATGTAAATGCCTGTGGCTCAGATTTAGGTCCTGTGTCTAGGAATAGCAGCACAGCTGAGGGTGAATGAGAGAAGTGAGGAAGAAGCAAAGAGATCTCTGTGCATCCCATCTCATTTCTCTAGGTCTACCTGTCCTTTCAAGGACAGGAACAGGAAGAGACTGTTGCCATCCTCTGACACAGTAGCAATCCTTCTGCTTTTGTTGGGTGATTTTTGGGCTGGGAGATGCTTGCCTCGGGTCTGAGCCTCTGGTTGTCTGTCTGGAAAACAGAATGAGTGAATGGATATTTAATTGTTTAAGCAAAGTGTCTGCTGGTACAGGGATGGAAGATATGAGCTAAGCACAAAGTACCACTACTACTAAGCTTTCTTACAGCTTTCTTACAGCTTTAATTTCTTAAAGCATTATTAACACTGCTTTCTGCAAAACATTACTGTCGACTCACCCTGGCACTCAAATGATTTAGGCTGTACAATGTTTCAATCTGTTACAGTGCACTACAGATTGAAAGAATAAGATAAAGTACCCTCAGGAGCATAGCATGAAGTTTTAACTAGCTCTAAGTAACAGGTACTGCTAATTATTAGCATCATACATTTCACTAAATTACATTAAAATAAGAAAGCATTCCAGCTACTGTATAATGTCATATTGTAATATATCAGAAGCAGCAGTACATGCTAGCCATTTATTGAGAAATTACATTAAAAATGCAGGTAATTTTAGAAATGGTGAAAATTAAATTAAATTTGAAGTGGTTTTTTTTTTTTTTGCAAACAAAGCATTTTATACAGTGCTTTCTTAATTTTTAACACTTTTTTCATCCAAATTCTATTCTTGATCCTCATGAATTTCAAAGAGAAGAAAATCCAAGACCAGTCCTGGGACTTTTCATGAGATGAAAATAAGAAGTATGGTGCCAAATGCAAATAATTTTCCTGGTTTCTACCCACTTGTGGTTTTTTGTGGTTTTAGATGAATACTTCCTGTCTAATACTCATGGGTTATGTTGCTCAGGGAAAACCCCTAGAGAAAGAAATTTCAATAAAGAGCTTGTTGGCCATACTGCGGTGATTTCTTTTTATTACCACTTCTTGAACCAGCATCTTTTTGTCTTTTTCCTTTTTTTTTTTAACTTTGTGCATGAAAGAATATTTTTGGCAATGGGGAAACTAGTGAAATCCTGAGGGTGAAAGCCTCTCATTTGGACTTTCTTGAGAGTCCAGAAGGAAAGAGGGCTAACAATAGAAGCAAGGCTGAGGAGTTGGGGTAGTCACGGTTAAGGAAGCAAAAAATGTTGCTCAGCTGTGGGAATTGCCAAGCCTCACTACCAGAGCACTCTGCAACAATGCAGGAACTTGTTGCAGCAGCAAAGAGCCACTGCTCTGAAAAAGGACAGGCAAATGTTCTGGCTTCCCTACAGGGACTCTTCATAGAGGCTTGTAAGGCTGGCATGGCACAAAGCAGGTTTGCAGCAGAGCAGGAATCAGAGGTTCATTTATTAGGCAGCCCGGAGGAATGAATGGACAGTGGTGGACAACACCTGACCTCTACAGTGAGTCTCTAGCTGGGATTTCTGTTATTCACATCACTGTGTCTCTCTAGCTTTGCTAGGATCCATAATGAAGCCTATTAAGCTACCAAGCAGAAGCACAAGTAACTAGTAAGGACTGACAGGTAAGGTGATCGGGATCTTCTCCTTTTCCACGTTCCCTGGCTATTAGTGAATGTGCACATTTCTGGGCAAGTCCAATTAGAGCCTGCAGTAAATACCAAGCAGGACGTAAAAACATTTGCAAAATCAAGATGTACATTCAAGCAGTGTTGTCTGAGGCTGCACAGCACAACTGCAATTGTGAAAATCAAACCATGGCCTGGGAGGGGAAAAACTCAAGCTGCATCTAAAATCTTATGGAGGATTTTAAAAGACCCTAAAGAGGATCCTAAATAAAGATCCATACAGGCACATTTTCACAAGGATTAGAGACTTAAAACCACATATGGAAACTGCACATTGAAAATCCTCAGCTCAAGCTTCTTATTAGCATATTAGTTTCTTACAAGCTCCCTTCTGTACATGACAGAGTAAAAACGACTTTTTGTTCCTACCTCCTTGCCAGCCAGCCTAATTGCCCAGCTAATTGTCCCCTCACCAGCCAAGTTACAATACACGAGCTAAACTCAATGTTTGAATTTCCACCAACAGAAATATTTTGGAAATTTAATAGCACAACTGCTCTACTGAGGCTGCCTGAAGGGAACTCGTACCAACTTTTCTGGAGCAAAGACTGATTTCATCTTCTGCTGTTTTATGTCAAAGATCCAGATCCAGATGATGTCACCTTTTTGCCAGTTACACTCCTGTCAGCACAGTCAGCTGCATCCAAGAATACAGAATGTCAAAGGCTCTGAGCTCCAAGAAATGTCTCAGCTAGCACTTGACTCCCCTTGGCTTCTGGACACCGTGCACATGTGCACAGAAGGCTTTTGCTGTTTCATCTCAAATCTGACATCCCAATTTGTAGAGCTCTAATCACGAGAACTGATTTTGATTGTGTGATTTTGACTTTCCCACTCACAGTGATAGTCACAGACACAGATGTCCAGCCCACAGCTGGACAAACACATCATGTGATGGGAGAGCAGCTGGCTCACAGGATGGGCACAAAGGGTGATAGAGAATGGGGTGACATCGGACTGGTGACCTGCCACTGGTGGGGTTCCACAGGGCTCCATCATCAGTCCTGTGCTCTTCAGTGTCTTCATAAATGACTTGAGTGCAGGACTTCCTCATCCAGTGAGGGGAAAAAGTCTCATAGAGATGAGTTTTGAGGGGGCTGAGCTGTTTACTTCTGTGTTGGTATTCAGACCATCAAGCCCTACTAAAAATAGTAAAACATGGAATAACTTGCATTTAAGTAGAGATTTCTTAGTGATGCACTGTCAGCATCTAAACGACTTCGGACATTTCAGAGCATTTGACCATGAGCAGATTCAACCTTGCTGTTTGAAGATAATAAAGCAAGTAAGATGGGTATTGCACATTAAATATTATTTTGTTTCCTGAGCAGAAGTCATAACATGAGCTCATCTGAGCATGTCACAGCTGTAGTCTAAATCAGAGCCTGAGCATCATCCTCACATTGCATATTTAACCTAGTAAATATTGTGCTTTCTTTGGTTTTGGCAGCAGGAGGCAGGAAGTTCTCAAAGTCCTTGTTTGGGCTCCTGAGTGCTGCAGCTCCTGATGAGAAGATATACAGAAGGAAGGTCCAAGGTCTTCATACAGGCTTTGTCCTTGTCCTTTGTTCTAGCAGGCAGAGAGAGAGTATCAAAATTAATTTGAGGTAATTGCTTCAGGTTGCCTGTCCATACTCTGGCATAACACTGCAGCACAGAGTGCTGAGGAGGTTCCTGGTGATGCAACCCCTACAAAGCCTAATTGCTCCTTGTTGCTGCTTAATTTGTGAAACCCTGCAAAAAGGCAATAAAAGAAATACAATGTATTTCGTAGTTCTGTCCCAGAATAACAGAGCATATGGTACAGAGTTTGTAAAGGGACCTGCAATGCCTGTATCTGCCTCAGTGGTTTCAAAATCCTAACGCAGAACTTAAAAGACAATTTTAAGGTAAGGACTGGAAGTCAGGGTGGGGTGCAGGTGGGTCCTGGTGGTCTGAACAGGGGAGCTGACACAGCACACATGCCCATGCAGTTGCTTTTCCAGCCCAGAAACACCCAGTACCAGCTCAGCTCCTCCCTGCCACCAACTTGCCACTTCTTGTGGGGCAGACTACATTAAGCCACATCTCTACTGCCACTCCGTATCTGAGGAAGTTCAGATGTCTATTCAAAACTATCTCAAAGCTTAAAAAATATCAAATACATAAACATATATATATATACTTTCTGTATGATGCTTTTGTTTGTGCTGTGTTCTCTTATCTCCCTGGTCTGTTTTCTTGTGACTCAGTTGAAAAACAGCTCTGCGATGCCTAACAAGGAGCGGGAGGAAGAGTTCACTCCAGTAACTCATGACTATGTTTATTTTTCTCTTCTTTGAGGGATTTGTTTTATGACTCTCACTAAACTGTTTACAGAAAGTTCAACAGCTAGGCAGAAAGTCATTTGCAAGGAAACTGGGCTAAATTAAAACAAAAATGTTGGTCAGCTTCCCAGAGGAAAAAGGTTTTTCTGTTATGTCTGTGCTGCTCTTCCTCTCCACCCACATACTGGAGAAAATCAAATGGGATAAAACGGGGAACTGGGTAAGGATGAAAACTGAAAGAATTGTAGCTGGTCTGGAAAATAGTGAAACTCATTTACCCCTCAAAACTTCTGGTTTTTTCCAATCTTTAGTTTGAGATCAGTGAGAAGGACACAGACCTACATAAACCAGAAGTTATGTGAAATGACAGCGACAACAAAAAAAATTCTACTTCCTTGACTTTCTTGAGTGTCCACCAGCAATTTCTAGCTCTCAAAGAGAACTCAAAGACCTCTTTAGATATTATCAAATAACTTATCTTCACAGCATCCTATTCTGCAAGTGGAGAAACCAAGGCACTGGCTAGCTAAATGTCTCACCTGCTGTCGCAGAGGGGAAATGCAGAGGGCCAACTGTAGAAACAAACACATTCCCTGTCTTGCCTAAGGGAACTAGGCAAACTATTGGGTGGAAGAAAGGCTAAGGGAGAGACGCCTGCTTTTGCATTTCATTGTTCCTGATGAAAGACACACTTTGTGCAGCACGTGGTATGCACGACACAACACGGAGCTTCTTACACTGCCCGTAAATTGGCTGCCAGGACTCCTAAACCTGCTTCAGGGTTTGGGAGGAGGATGAGCAGCACCTCTTTCCCCAGCAAGGTGGAGGAGGCTTATCCTACCAGAGCACATGGAAGACATACAGCCTAGCTACAGCAGAACTATAAATTATCCTTATCTTGCAGTTTTACAGCCCAAAGCTCCCGCCACTCAGCAGCGTTTCTCTTCCTGCTGTGCTGTTTAGTGGCAGCCACAGGCTTTGCAGCCTGAGGAACCAAGTATTGCTTTGGGCCAGTTAAGCTATGCAGTAACTGAAAGGCTTTCCTGTTTGTAGATAAACTGGATTTCATTTAGTCAAAATCCATTTTGATTTAAAAAAAGCATCATGGTATTTTTAATAAAGTTCATTGAATATAAAAGTGTTCATGGCACTTAGATATAGGGCAGATTCGGTTCCTGAGTTTAGTCCTTAAAATTAAAAGGGTACTTTCAGAGTTCCTTTTAAATCACATGCAATAACTACTGCTTGCTTCTGACCTTTTATTTATTCCCTGAGAGCATGCTACGTAAATACCAGATAAGTAAATATGTAATCAATAAGACATTTGTTGAATGTTAGTTAGGCTTAGAATTTTAAATGGGTCACACTAAGACGTAGAGGGTGCAACGAGGAAAATTCTCAATGTCACCAACCCTAATCACAGAAAAATCATGAGCTTGGACCTTCAAAACTGGGTCACCTTCATGAGTCAGATGTGCGTGTGTGTGTGTCTTTTGATATCTGCCTCACACTCTGTCAGACATGAGAGGCCTGCCAGGGAACATCTCCACTGCACAATGGGCATGGTGTATGCAGCACTGAAGCTGCAGACACACAGACTCCTAAGTCCACTTGAGCCTTAACTTAGGCTAATTGTGAAAGCGTGCTAATAACTGAACCTGGGATCTTGAGCTCAGACATCATTAACACAGCTAGACCACATCCAACCTAGCCTTGAACAATTCCAGGAATGGGCCAGCCACAGCTTCTTTGGGTGACTTGTTCTCGTGCCTCTCCACCCTCACAGTAGAGTATTTCTTTCTTATACCCAATCTAAACCTACCCGCTTTCAGTTTAAAGCCATTTCCCCTTGTCCTATCACCACATGCCTTTGTAAAAAGTCCTTCTCCAGCTTCCTCGTAGGCCCCCTTCAGCTCCTGAAGGGCCACAATAAGCTCACCCCAGAGCCTTCCCTTCTCCAGTCGAACAATCCCAATTGTCTCAGCCTGTCTTCACAGCAGGAAATCTAATCATCTTCATGTCTCTCCTCAGGACTCAGTCCAACAGGTCCATGTATTTCCTGTGATGAAGACCCCAGAGCTGGACATGGCACTCCAGGTGGGGTCTCACAAGAGTAGAGAGGCAGAATCACCTCCCTTGACCTGCTGACCATGCTACTTTTGATGCAGCCCAGGACATGATTGGCTTTCTTAGCGAGAAATGTCATCTTACATCCAGGGTCTCATCCACCAGCACGCCCAAGTCCTTCTTGGCAGGGCTGCTCTCAATCTGGGCATCCCCCAGCCTGTGTTGATGCTGGGGGTTGCCCCAATCCAGGTGTAGCACCTTGTACTTGGCCTTGTTGAGCCCCATGAGGTTCCCATGGGCCCAGTTCTTGAGCTTGTCCAGGTCCCTCTGGGTGGATCCCATCCCTCAGGCATGTCAGCTGCACTGCTTGGATTCCAAGTGTGCTCCAGCAGCCAGCATGTCTCAGAGCCACCGGCTGAGGGCCCTCACTAGCTCCCCATCTCTCTAACCTTGATATTTCATCCCACAGCTTGTCATGGGCAAGCCTGGTATTACCCCTCTACCTCTTCAAGTCTCGTTTAAAGCTCTGCCAATGATCCCCACTAGCTGCGAGGGAAGACACTCCTCCTGCTTCAAGAACGATGAATCCCACCTGATGCCAGCAGGCTTGGTGCTGTGTAGGCTATCCCCTGTCAAGAACTCCAACATTTTGGTGGTGACACCAGCCCCAGAGCCATGTATTTCACAGACTGGGCCTATCTGTTTCTTCCAAAGTCACTGCCTGCAACTGGAAAGATAGGTGAGAAGATGATATCTGTTCCATATTCCCTTATCTGTCACAAGGCATCACCCTGGAGTCTCTTTTGATCACCCCTGAACTGTGTTGTGACTTCATTGACCCTCCACATGTAAGAGCAGTAAGAGGTAGACCTTATTCTTGTTTGAAGTCTGAGAGTGTCGGTCAATAACTCGATCCCAACAGCTGGAATGTGTAGAACAACTATTACAACAGGTATTGCAGCCACAGTCAGTGCTTCCAGCAGAGACATCTGCTGGATAGAGCGAGAAGGAGTGGAAATCTCATCATCTGAGCCACTTAAAATCATATAAAACAAAACCCTGGAGAATGTGGAAAAGGAAGAGCCCTCATGAGTGAGGAGAGAGCCACAGTGTGGCCTGATGCAAAGGACTATACCGTCACCCTAGATGGAATTGCAGCTGTCCCCTGAGGTAGAGTTGCTCCCCATATGTGCCTGGAGGCTGCATCCTACAGCCCACAGGATGCTGCACACGTTGATGTGTACCTGCATGCTGTTGTACAGCCCTAAGTGCCTGAGTGTCAGGCCAGGGATGCCCCTATGGACAAGCTACAGGCTCCCTGGAATGCCTGGTGTACGTAAGAGCAGACAGAGCTGCACCATGCTGGGTACAGTGTAGAGACTTCCTCTGGCAGGACCTGTGGGCCAAAGGAGAGGGATTGGGACACTGCTCCCCACTTCTTACTGCCTCACCTATCAGCTTCATGGAGGGGCAGAGGACACCTTCAAGGAGGGGAAAGGCTGGGGGAAGAAAAGCAAATGTCCAGGGAATTAATAAATTTCTTTCGTCCATGTCTTCCCCCTTCAGCACTCTTGGCAGCCAAAGAGGGTCCTCTGGCCTTGGAAAGAACCCAGCTGCCTCTCCAGGCAGCACACTGGAGAGAGGGTATTAGAGGCCTGGAAACTAGGTTTGCTGTTTAAGCTGGTCCTTTTCTCTGCTTCACTTAGAGACAACTGAACAACAAGCTATCCACTGGCACAGCTGGGGTTTTTACCTTAAGACTAATTAGAACACTTTCACTGGCAGTGCAAAAGCTGCAGTTTTTTAGGACTTGCTGAAAAGTTTAAGAAGTGTCCTGGGTGTGTTTTTGCAGTAGAAGCTGAATGTTATGACCTTTTTTTCTTCCTTTCTGTGACAATAGTAACTCTACCTTTAGCCTGGCCTTATTTTTCTAGTCAAGTCTGGTCCACTTTAGTTTTTAACTGGACCCATCACCGGGCTAAGTGCCTGGAGAACACATTAAAGTGATGATATTTTTAATAGTGATGGTATTTAGCCCCAGCACAGCTTACCAGAAGGTGATGGAGACTCTCTATCTAAAGACAGTACCTTTCCAAACCATACATACTTCTCTACATAAAATCTCATGGGTTTGCAGGAGGGGTGAGGAGGAAAGAAGGTCTATGGGCTATTACCAAGGTTGTTTGACTTTCTCTCTTCCGGAAAGACACCAAATTCGGAGTTCTCCTCTCTATTCTGTTCTGCTACACCAGGGCAGGTTCCTAGAATTACTATACTGAATAATAGAGCTGTGTTGAACAATATTCTTCACTCACATGTTTTGGCAGCCAGAAGAAGGAGAGAAGAAAAGTTATTGATATATCTGACATGAATATTGTAGGCCATGAGGTCTTAGCTTTCAGGACACCCTACTTGAAAGCAGAGGCTAATACCTAATGTGTTATTTATCCTCTCATGGGGTAATTACCTTTTCTCTCCCTAAATCACCTCAGCAATTTCACTTCAAAAGGTCTTGAACCTCTTTACTTCTTGATCTTTAAAAAAACCATATATTTTGAAATGGACACAAATGGCTACTGTGTTTCCCTCCAGAATGGACTGTATTTCAGGGTGAGTGGTGACCTCCAGAACCGTTTTAATGTGCATGCTGCAAGTTTCAGTGAGCAGCTCACCACTATGCAGCTTTGCCAGTTCAGATCAGCCAAGGATTTCCCCCCAAGCCATGAAAAGCAAGGCCATCATGCCTGATGTTGCTCATATGAAAAATCCTCCCAGCTTAATCATCAGCTGTCTGGAGAGGCTGGGTCGTATTTGTATAATGGATGCTGCTGACCTATCATTTCAATGTATTTCTTTCATGACAGTTCTGCAGAGTCTGCTTGTCAGAGAGTGTCAGTCCGAGCATAACACAAATGCCTTTCCATCTCTTCTGTTCACTTTTAACAGGGATGAGAACAAATCCCATAAAAGAATTCACATCATCAGGCACCTGACATATCTTATGAACCCTTTCAAGAGCCAGGCACAAGAGCTGAAGCACTTACTCATTTATTGCTTTGATATTAAAAACAGAGAGTCACAGAGCACACGGGAGAGAGGATCCATTCTGTGTACAGAAATTGCCTAGCTTCATATTCTGCATGGTACTTCAGATTAAAAAAAAAGCCCACAAACAAACAAAACAAAATAAAACACAGCAAAACAAAAAATCCTTATACAGTCCCACAAGTCCGAGAGCTTTTCTGTGAAATCAACTACGGAGTCAAAGCAATAGAAAAGCTTCCAGATTTCTCTATTCCAGGCTGAGACAAGTTTGTAAATACTTCCAGAAATTGCCAACATGCCTGCAGGGTAACATCTCTAATGTACACCTCTCTGATATGAAATGCAGAGCACCTTAGCTTCTTCAGCCCTCCTCCAGTCACAACCAGCTATAAATCCTGCCCTTCAGTTGTTGGAATACCTCATCATGAGGTATGCGTTTGTTAGGCTGAGAAATACAAATCCACCTTGACAGAGCCAGTCAGGCATAGACATGGGCTATGCTGCTGATAGGTTTGTACCAAGCACTCCTCATGTGAGAGTAACCTACAGTGGCACTAAGCAGATAACATCTTTGCACACTAACTTGTTGCCAGTACAGTTTATTCCAAACTCCCCACCTTTCCCCAAGAGAAACAAGCTGTACTGGCAGTAGCAGTGTTTTGAAGGTAACCCTGCACCTGTACTAGGTAGCTCTGCAGGCACAAATCTTCACCCCTAGCCAGCTAGTCTAAGTAACTTCCTTGCAACAGGAAGAACTGAAACACACAGGCCATGCTGGCAAGAGGATCTGAGCCTGAGCTGCCTTTTCTCCAGGAGGCCAAGAGTTCAGGCAGTACAGAAGGGAAGCATGGGGTGCTCTCACCACAAAGTAAGCTGGCACCAGGGAGGCTGCACCAGGAGGAACCTGGCATCAGCAGAAAAGGAGCCCTGGAAATCAGCCAGTGTAGGTTACCAGGGTGTGGAGAATCGATACTGCCCTGATGGAAGCTCCTGATACCCACATTTACCCTAATCCAGTGACTCAGAACACAAAGAGAGGAAATGTGGAGGGACAAGAATGTGCAGCACTGAGGAAGCAGCGGCATCATTTTGCTCCAGCCTGTCTGCAGCAGCTTTCACACGGCCAGGGCAGACTCCAGTCCCACAGGTGGAGGCACACTGTACCATGTACTCCATGCCCCTCTCCTGACAGCAATCTCAAGTTGTCCCTTTAAAAATAGGGAGCTTCTCACTAGTTTGGGAGTTCACTGGCACCGACTCACTTCCAGGAACCAAACGTACTAACATGGACAGCTGAGGAAATGCTGGATAGAAATAGAGGTGTTTGGTAACCTGACTGATAAAGAAGAAAGAGTGCAGATAGAGCTGGAGAAGTACTCAAGGTGGAAACAAGTTGTATAAAAAGTCTTAGGAGGGTGAAATGTAGAAAAAATATGCTGGAGCAGAATAAGAGGACTCTATTCCCATCCCACCCTGGGATCCTGAACCCCAGTTCAGAGTAAATGAAGGGCTTCATGTGTTGTGCTAGTGAGAGAGATCACCATGAAGCAATAGCTCAGGCTCACCCCCTGCAGTCTCCAGGAAAGGAGCTCACAGCCCTGCAGAGGTCGATGTGGCAGTCACCAGACCCACAACTTGGCATTGAGGTGTGTTAGGTGTGGCTTTGGGTATGTACTAAAACCAGTGCTGAATGGAAAGTGTCAGTCAGTACTCAGTGAAGGGAGAGAAAATTTCATGAGCCTGGGAACTACTGGAGGGGACTGACTAATTTTGGTAGTCCAAAAAGGTCTGTGCTGGGAAATAACTCCCATGGCAATGCCTCTGAAGTGTGGGGGCGGAGGCGTTGTACAGAAGCCTTGAGCTGTGGGAGGGTATCACACAAAGATATGCAATGCTAGCACAGGCCAGAACTTGCCTGAGCCAGAGGGTGCCTGCTCATGGCGGGGACAGTCCTCCCTGCAGCAGGCTACAGCTGCATCCCCTCTGTCAGCTGCAGCTCCAGCCATGCAGGAGGCTCCCTCCTGCCCTGGAGAGCACTGGTACACCTCCAGGACCTTTGGAGCTGCTAATAGTTTCGGGCTCTGGTGCAATGGAGACTCGCTCTGTGCCAGCTTTGCCAGCCTTCCTTGCCCAGCAGAGACTGTTAGCAGAGGCAGGGCCACTCAGCTCCAGCATAGATACAGTGTCCAGAAAAGTGAAGTCCCCATCTGCGTCCCCATGATCCCAATTCTATCAAAGCCCATTAGAGTTTGGCATTTGTCTTGAATGCAAAATAACTCTCACTGCAGGGGAGAAATCTTTAAGTCTCTGTTCGGTTTCTCTTTCTTCTGCCTTTATTGGGAGGAACTGCTGCCTGCAATGAAAGCTACTCCACATCACTGCGAAGGTGATGTGGAGTACTGGCATGCCAGGAGGGGAATAAAGAGAATAAAACCTTTACTACACCAAAACCAGTGTGAAACACCAGCAGTCAGGTATTCTATGAGCCTAGCTTTGCCAGGCAGCTAAAATCAAGTTAATATAAGAAACATCATGGGGAAGCCAGAAATTGTTTTGTTATCTTTCTTCTTCCTAGAATTCTGGGCCTGGACAGTGGCCAGCACTCCCTTCTCCAGCACAGGGCTGTGAAGCCTGGAGACTTTCTGCTTTATCTCTGAGCTGCTCATTGCAATGTCTGCAAAGCACTAACAAGACATCTGATTGACCCAAATATATCAGTGATCACAGTTTCAGGAATGCTTAACATGCTGTAAATTGAACGGCTTGGCTGATGTTTAACCCTCTACCAATTGTCTGGTTTTAAAAAATATTGCAGTTTGTAAGCAGGACTATCAGCCAGAGGGATGGCTCAGCTAACCTCTGGTTTGTACTCCTTTCAAAGAGTGCAGTGAGGAGGTGGGAGTATTTGGGGGAGGTGATGTTTTCCCAGCTATTGACTTAAGGGCGTAGTCACAGTATAGCCTGTTGATTAACTGCTTAGCTTACAAGAGACAAGCTCTAATTGAAATTAATGTCATGCATAACTTGGAGGTTATATTCACCTTAATAACAAGAAATGTAGTGTCCTTTTCCATGGCAATGGCTCTTCTCCAGGGGGAATTCACAGTGTGGACACTGGCAGCTGGATGCTCACTAGAAGCATAACTCACCTGAAAGAAATACAAATTCATATAAAGCAAAATATACGTCCAACCTACATACGGAACAAAACTAGTTTTTTGCTTTCAGTAATTTTCCAACAAGCTAGGAGTTTTCTTAAATCTATTTCAAGCTAGAAAGTGTCACAGAAAAGAGGCAATTCTGTGTCATTTCTTTGGTAAAAATACTGTTGGATAAAAGCCTCCTGTGTGGAGAAATGGTACTGTTCTCATCCACCACTGTGAAGTGTAGCAATCACCAGCTCCAAATCACACACCCGGTGTTCACCGCGCAGCTCGTGTGGCTTCAAAGGGCGAACGTGTAAAGCGTCATCCGGCAATAAGGCTTCAGGGTCGGAGCAGCACGAGGCCCGAATTCTTGGGCAGCAAGAAGAATGTCTGACAGCTTGTATCCCCTTTGAGGGGAGCCAGGCTGGTGAGTATCTCTCACTATCGTTATTACCGGTGCCGGCGGTGCCGCCGGCAGCTGCAGCGCGGAGCCGTGAGCGGCAGGAGGTGCTGGTGCGACACGGCCGCGGCCGCACGGAGCGGCGGGGAGGCGCCCGCCGCGCTCTGCCCGGGAATTTGAGGCAGAAGACAGGGAAAAAAGACACCGAATTCAACTTCTGCATTTTTTTTCCTTTTTTTTTTTTTTTTGTTTTGGTTTTGTTTTGCTTGCTTGTTTGGTTTTTTTTGTGCGGAGTGAGGTGTATGTGTGTGTATAAGTGTGAGGTGTTAGGGTGGATTAGGAGATTTTGAATGTCTTTAACAAAATTCTGAAAAGGAAAGAATTCCCTAATTCTTATACTAAAAGAAAAGAAACTGTATTCCATCCAATGTGGAAGACTGGGGTGTGGCTGAAAAACTAGGAGTTGTGATACCTCAAGAGAGCAGAAAGAGTGCAAGAGACGAGAAAGGGAATTTTTTTCTTTTTCAGTATTTAAGACTCTGAGTGCCGTGGTTTTGCTATGCTGATCCAACTCCAATAACTACTTTGGAAGATAGCCACGGCAGTGATAGCAGAAGGGAGAGGTGTTTAATCTCGCTCGGCTCATAATCGTGTTCTTCCCAAGAGAGGTCCCCAGTAAAATACAGAAAAAGCAGAGCTAAGCTTCTTTGCCTTGGGAAGGCAGAAAAATTGAAATGGGGAATAGAGAAATCTATTCTTCTAAACACCTCACAGGGACACAACTTGAAAACAAAGACTAGCTGTCGTTCCCTCGGACAGGATATCCCGCGAGGGGGGTTAACCCCTCTCGAGAGGGTTAAAATGCCAAGAAAAGCTGGTCCGCACACTCCGTAACCAGATCCTTGAGCACTGCGCACACCCCGGTGTGTAAGGACGCGAAGGGCGCTGCCCTCCGTGCAGGCGGGCGCCCACCGGCCGTCACCGAAGGGGGAAGAAGAGGTGATGCTCCGTGGGGTCTCACCACCACGCCTCGCCCACGGTCACTGGCGGCCCCGCCCGGCAGGTAGCCCCGGCATCACGCCGCGGTGTCCGGGTGGGTCCGGTTCCGCTGCCGGACAGACAGGTGTCTGTCCAGGTGTGCACCGCGTGGCGCTCGTGTTTGCAGCGATCCCTTTGTGCGACCACCTGCCCGCTCCCGGCCCCCGCGCGGCCCCGAGCGCCGGCTGGGGTGAGGGTGGCGGAGCGGAGGGGGTGCCGCTCTGCCGCTGACCGCGGCGCGACCCCTCCGTGCTGCTGTGGGCGGGAGGCGGCGCGGCCGCGCCCGGGGCTCCGCGGCCGCCCGTGCACCG
>VZRR01009431.1:1062547-1181116 GCA_013398015.1 Oreocharis arfaki
CTGCTGCTGGGCGCCCTGCCGGGGCTCTGGACGGTGCTCCTGCGGCGGGAGGCGGCGGCGCTGCCGGAGCCGCGCCCGCCCGCCGGGCAGCCCCCGGGGCGATGGAGCTGGGGGCGCTCCCCGGCTGCGCGGGGCGAGTCCAGCGGCGGCGGGCAGAAAACTTTTCGGACGCTGCTGGCGGTGCCGGCGGCGGCGACGGACCAGGAGGAGCGGGACGGCGAGGAGCGGCTCCCCGGAACCGACCCCCCGACCCCCGGCGACACCCCCCCCNCACCGCCTCTCCGGTGGAGCGTGGCATCTTCTGGAGCCGTGAGCTGGAGGAGCAGGTGCCGCCGGGCTTCGCGGCGGAGGAGGCGGCGGCGTGGCTGTCGGCCGCCCGCGCAGCCCGCGTGGCCTCGCTGGAGCGGGGCGGCTGCGGGCGCAGCTCCAACCGGCTGGCACGGCTGTCGGATGGGAGCCGCGCCTGCGTCCGCTACGGCATCAACCCGGAGCAGATCCAGGGCGAGGCGCTCTCGTATCACCTGGCCGGGGTGCTGGGCATGCAGGAGCGGCTGCCGCCCATGGCCCTCGCCCTGGTGGAAGCCCGCGGGCGGCAGTGGGAGCCGGTGCGCGAGGAGCTGCGCGGCTCGCACTGGGCCGAGGGCGCCGTGGTCAGCCTGACCCGCTGGGTGGACAATCTCACCGCCGTGGTGGCTCCCGCGCCCTGGGGCGCCGAGGCGAGCGCCGGCCGGCGGCTGCAGCCGCTGTCGGCGGGGGAGCTGGTCGGGCTGCCGCCGTCGCAGCTGGTGGAGCTGGTGCAGTGGAGCGATCTGATCCTCTTCGACTACCTGACGGCCAACTTCGACCGCCTGGTCAGCAACCTATTCAGCCTGCAGTGGGACCCGCGGGTGATGCGCCGCGCCACCAGCAACCTGCTACGCGCCCCCGACGGCGGACTCGTCTTCATGGACAACGAGGCGGGGCTGGTGCATGGCTACCGCCTCCTCGCCATGTGGGACCCCTACAACGAGCCGCTGCTCCGCTCCGTGTGCGTGTTCCGCGAGGGCACGGCCCGCCGGGTGGCCGAACTGCACCGCCGCCGCAGCGCCGCCGCCGAGCTCCGCCGCCGCTACCGGGCGCGGGAGCCGCTGTGGGCGCGCCTCGGCTTCCTCTCCGAGCGCCAGGCCGAGCTCCTGCAGGCCCGCGTCGACTTCGTGCACCGCCACATCGCCCACTGCCGCGCACAGGCCGCCGTGCTCTGAGGGCCCCGGCGCGGCGCAGCGCTCCGGCTTTCCTCTGCTCCCGGGCAGCGGGACGTACTTGCCCCGGCAGCTGCCGCGGGCCGGAGCTGACCCAGCCTGCCCCCTCGGTGCCCCGTAGTCGCTGCGACTGCCGGGGACGGGGGCGCTGGGGAGGGGGACGGCCGCCGGGAGCGGCGGGAGTAATGGGCTACCTGCCTGCCGGGACTGTCGAGAGGAGCGATTAATTCGCTTTGTCAAGGTCTCTGAAGATGCAGAGCGCAATCGGTATAATTACGGCCCAGTTCCGCTCCAGGACTCTGCCCCCAGAGTTGGGATAATGAGAGGGTTCAGCGTCTTCAGTGCTTTCCTTAACTATCTTGGTGCACTCGCCCTCGTAAGAGACCCCATAGGAAAGCAGTCGTCTTTGTCTGGATCGGAGTCGAGTAACTTTTTTCCTTCCAACGAAGGCAGGCGGAAACATTTTTTATATATTCTTCCTTTTGCAACGGCATATTTAAGTATGAATGTTGATGTTCATAGACCAAGAACTGATTGCACAATAGGGGAGCCCCTAACTAGCAAAACTGCCCTATTTATGAAAGTTGTTTCCTACCAATTTTCTTTAACGAGAGTGAACCTTTCCACTGATTGTTAAATCTGGTTGATGAGAAGTGTATAGGAAGCCCATATTCCCTTTGTTCTTAGTTTGTCTGTGGATCTGTTGGGTTAAATTGTTCTGATTCTTAAGGGTTTGTTGGTAATCATTGCCATCATAATTTCATCTCACCAGTAAAGTGACTGACTAATGGGTGGCACAAGAAGATCTCCCATTTTTAAAAAATACTGGTATGTGCTAAGACTTTGACACAACAGTTAAAGTGGAGGAAAAACTGTTTCATGCACTTTACTTTGACTTTTTAATATTTTTTTTATAGAAGACCTTTTTATTTCACAAAGTCTGCCTTTTATGTACATTATTATATGTTCATAAACTTTTCTGTAACATACTAAAGAAACTGATATTTCAGTAAAGTGTGTTAATGTTTTGCCTTCTTTGGCCTGGATGTTTGCCTGAGCTTTGACAGGGGATCATGGGTCTCCTCAGTCTTTCCTGATGTGCGATGGAGGCCACCACTTTGCAGCTTCTCACTCCACTGATCAGAAAGAATTTTTACTCATTCCCTCTGAGTCAAGGAGGGGTAAAGTTAAGCTTTCAAACACTACCCTTCTCTCATTCCTAGGTGTCCCTGAAAGGGGAAAAGCTCTTGGAGTGGCTGAAGTAGTGTGAGTACTTCAGCTGAATAGACGTTTATCTGGTTTTCAAAGCCTGAAATGAACTGCCTCTGTCTCAGGGCTAACCCTGAGATAACTGAAGCAGTTAGTTTCAGCAAACTGATAGAGCTGGTGTGGGCTAGCTGCTGTCAGCCTTTTTGCGTGCTGGGACTGGATACCAACCTGGTACAGGTCACGTCAGCTGTTTCTGCTCCGGAGGCATGTCCAGGGATGGCAGTTGCTTTCAGTGGTTCATAGTGTCTTCCCGTTTTGATTATCTTTGCAATGAGGAGATTGAGGCAGAATTAAAGAATAGGAAAGCTTTTTAATCATGCTGAAATAGTTGGTGGGGGTTTTTTTTCCTATAAAAGTTCTGTTCTAGGGTGAAGCAGTAGCAGTCGGCATACAAAATAAAATATTGGCATCTCTTGCTTGCTTTTTTACATGTACCAGTATTTATAGAAGAGGCCATTGTATGGCTCGAAATAACAGCCAGAATAAGGACAAAGGATAAACTAATCCTTTTTAGACCCCAAATGCCAGTATGTATCCTGCTATAATCAAACAGCAGCATAATCTCTTCTACATCTGGACAGGCAGCTCTTGATGAAGACAGCAGCATGCCCCAGTGGCTGCTGTGCAAGTAGGTGCTGTTTTCAGTGTCGAGCACTAACCCTCCCTTGAACTCAGGGAGGGCTGTGCATTCCTACCTGCAGGAGGTCTTTGGTCTATTAATATTCATTATTTAGATTAAACTTCATATAAAGAAAATTTTCATTGGCCATTATGATGGTGTTGGGGAGGGCTGGGGATAGTTTGTTTTAAAAGACAATAGTTTTAAGAACAAAATTAATGGTTGATTAATTAGGTATGTTAGATATTGCATCTTTGTGTATGAGTATTTATTTCAAAATGTCCCAGCAGCCTCCAAGACTAGCTTTCATTCAGCTGCTGAACTGTCAAGGCTTTCTATTGAACTTGTATTTATAGTTCACTGCATTTATCTCTACGAACAATGCACAGAATCCCATGTGACATTCCCTTGTCATTTACATGATAATGCACAACTTCACTGTAATTCTTAATTCTTCTTTAGCATTGCTTTGTAACTCAAATGCAGCAGTTTCTGTCGCATTCACCTTATGAAAATATATTTAAATAATAAACTGCTGGCATACATTTTAAACCAATGTGAAGAGCAAACCGCTGTGCCACAAGCATCTAAGGTTTTATTTCTGTTTAAGTACTTCTATAATTATGGCACAACTGTGGCTTTGATGGCTAATGGGAAGTAAATCTCATTTGCAATGTCTTTAGAGCCAGAGCCTAGGTACTTACTCCTTAAAAGAAGAAACATGATTTCGTATTTGGTGACTGGTAACTACCTCAAGTTATATATAAGTTACATGTTCAAAAATGATGTAGTTGTAGGTTGGTGTGAAACTAGAGATACTGTGCTAGAGAAGCAGTGCCCTGGGAAATGTGTTCATTCAAAAAAGACAGACAAAACTAGCATAGATGGATGATGATACTTCGTTTTGTTGCTCTATTTTATTCTTCTGGTGCAGATCATCTGCTTCTGTAAAAGCTTTGTATTATCATTATATTAAGGCAAACTTAATCTTTTCTGTGTGATTTCTTTAGGGCAAACAGTGCTTTGTGAATTAGTGGTCTCACACACTTTTTGCACGTTATTTTAGCTATATATGCTGTCTTATATTTTACTATCCTGCAGAATCAAGGGATGAAACTGTAAAACTTGATGTGGTGTAATTTCAGTGGCACTCATCTAACTCTGCTTACTTCCAGTAGAGTTTCCTTTGAATGAGAGTAATCAGACAGGCAAGGAAAGCCATTCAGAACAGGAAGACCTCAGGACCTGAAAGCTGTGAGTAGAAGGTTGTTAACAGTAGGATAGGCAGGTTCTGGCTGTGCATTGCCAGCAGCTCAGCAGCACTTTACCTGAGGCTCAAGGAATTGTCTGCACAACATCCATCAGAATGGGGCTGTAGGGCTTTAGACCTCACTCAGCAGAACACTTCAGGATGCACTTCCCTCTGCTTTTCACAGGCTTTCCGTGAAGTGTGTGCTGACAAGCTGGGCTGCACTGGTGCCTTGATCTGATGTGGCCTCTTGCACAGATCTGAAGAGGCTGGGTGGGGGTCACAGATGTGGTCTGAGTCTGTCCCAGATGTGAGACAGGAGGTGCTTAACTAAGTAAAGTAGATGGGAGACCTAGGTGCTTAACTGATAACAGAAGCTTCAGGAAAACAAAACAAAACAAAATAACAGCAACAAAAAAAAAATCCACCAAAAAAACCAAAAAAACCCAACCAAAAAAAAAAAGGAAAAATATATAGAGAGGATGTATTTAAATCCCCAGTTAAAGTCAGAATGACTCTCCTGATTTTTTCTTTCATTGGAATCTCAGGAGGCTTGTAGGGTTAGGGGGTTTTGCTACTCTCAGCTTGAGTTCATAGTCACTGGGACATTACCTCCAAACACTACCACAGTGAAGGGAGGACTGAGTTCACAGTTTGTGAGAACTAAAGGGTATCAAAATCGTGCTTGCAGTGGCTACTGCACCCCCAGGGTGCACCAAACAGCAAAGCCTGTGAATTCAGTGCGGTTCCCACTTGGTGAAAAAAGCAAGAATCGCATTTGCAGCACAAATCTCCTTTGCTTCTGTTTGCTTGCATCTGACGTAATTTCCAGTATGGATTTATTTTCAGTGTGGATTTCCCTTTGAGAATTCCCTTCACGGCTTGGGAAGCTCTTCCCAAGTGCAGAGTTCCCTTACCTCTCACACAAAGCAGCTGCCCCAAGGATAGAACTGTGTTGACCTCTGGTGCCACACTTCGCTGCCCTGCTGAGGCTGTGTCAGCCCATTCAAAGATTGGGGAAATAACTCGGGGCCAGTGGAAGACAGTGAAAATATAGTTAGTAACACTTGGACTCACTGGTCATACAGCATGCTCTTGACATCCACCAGCATATTTTTTTGTTTTCCCTTTGAAGTTCGATGCCTTTTTTAATGTTAATAAACTTGGAATTATCTCACTGACATTACTAGGTGGTCCAGGACTGTGAGATATGAGATTATATTAAACCTTAATCCCATTTTGCATGTTGTTCCTACTTTGCAACCACAGCATGAAATTTAATCACTCCTTCAGAGCTGTGCTCCCTGGGTTAAATGTGGCAAAGCTCCCGGGAGAAGGGGCTGGGCTGCACAGTGAGCAGTGCCTGCCAGGCACCCACAGAGCTCCTGCTACTCTCAGTGACCTAGAAAACCTTTTACCTTGCTGCCTTGGGTACTAATACAGCTCTCCCTTCTGAAGCAATGCATGCTCATCTGAGCAGAAGTTACTTCCCAATGAGGTGACTCCTATATTTCCTTGTGAATCAACTGGTGTTTTAACAAACATTATCAGTCCCACACTGAGGGACTGTTTAATCTGAGTGTACTTTGGGTATGGGGCAGGAACAAGGTGTTAAACTTGTGATGTCTTAACTCCCTCGAGTGCAGTGGCTTCCATTGCCCACTCTAGTGCTGGACGAGTTTATGGGAAAGAAGGACACACACAAGGCTGCATGAATCAGGACTGCTGCTGTGTGTAGGTGTGAAAGGAGCTGTGCAAATGAAGGAGACTGATCCCATCTGAAAGCAAACCAGTGCTGTACTCGAGGAAAAGAGCTCTGGCTGGATTATTGGAGGATGAACAACAATAACAGGACAACAAAGAGGGTCTGACGTTGCAAATGGATTGTCTGGTTTTGTGTGATTCTGCTATTCAGCCACTTCTTGTGGGGTTTGGCTTGTGGGGGCTTGTGTGTGTGGCACTTTGTCCATTTCTGCAAGAAAACAAACACAAGGGAAGACTGACAGCAAAATACAGTGATTGCTGATGCAGGGAAAATTGAGCAGACATCCTGGAGACCGAGACCATTCCAGTTCCTATCCCAAGGAGGGATATGCAGGTAAGGGGATTTCAGGTGGAATACAAACAGAATGCAAGCTGCTTACGGACAATTAAAACAGGGAGGTTTAAATTGTACTGCCAGGATGCCAGACCGTGCTTGTCTGTCACCTGGGCTTTTTAAAGTGGCACACTGTCAAGCCAGTCTTCGGTGTCAATCCAGCAGAATGTGTTTTGTAAGAAGTAGTCAAAGGCATGAAAATTACAAAAAAGAAAAAAAAAGATGATGAGGCACTTTAAAACAGGCAAATTCCATCCCAGATTATGGGACCAAGCAGTATACATCCTTTGATGAAATTGGATGGCTGCAGGGATAATGTGTCCCCCACAGCCCCTTCCTCTACCTTCTGTGACAGGTTTCTTGCATCAGCCTCTGAAATGGGTCTTTTTTACCCAGTCTATGTCACAGAACAAGGAGAAAAACATGTACCAAGAGATTTTTGGCACTCCTGGGTACCTGCTCTTTCCCTGTGTAGACCATTGACAATTACAGATCTTGAAAGAATAGGCTCATTTTCAAAATCTCTCGTTAAATGCTTTTGTTATCTGGTGGATTTCAATGTAACATTATGTATCCTCAATGATTTTTATTGCCTTCAGCATTTTATTCAACCAATTCAATATTATTTGCCAAAACTGATTAAGTACTTTCCCCACTCTGAGTTGTGAGCAGTTCACTAAAAACTCCCTTTTGGTGCCAAAAAATCCATTATATAACTTAATATCCAAGTATGTAACAGTTAAGGTTTTCCCAGACTGTTTGCAGGATGCTGTCAACCTTGGGGCATCCTCTGATCTTACACCTGCAGCTGTGTGATGGTGAGGATTAAGAGGTTTGGGATCAGTGTGGTTTTGTGTGAGGGGTGAGGCTGGAATGGTCCCCTTCTGCTGCCACTCGCTGCCCGTTATGGTCCCCAAAAGCATGTGCAGGAGGTAAAATTACAGTTGGTCTGTAAGGTCTGGGTTGATTTTCCTCTTTTGACTAAAATGTAGCTGAAGGGCTTTGTTCCCAATAGTATCTCCCAGAAAGCAAAAGGCACCTTTTTTTAAATGTCAAAGTCCATCATTTCCTGCCTACCCCTCCCTAAAAAACTCCCCCTTCTGCCAAAAGCCTTCTCCCCTCATGGTGAGATTTTAAAAGATGCCTTGCAGTGAAGACAGACAGGCACTTACCTCAAGTGATAGCAACGCAGTAATGCCACCCAGTAATGAGGTGAGGAAGAAACGCATTTTTTATCAGTATCTCCAGCCCCAGCACAAAAGAAGGGAGGTGTATCTCTGCATAATGTATGTTTCAGTGAGAAAAGTCATAATTTTTTAATGTGCCTGTTTTGCCAGTTTCCTTTCTGTGTCCTGCTGTGGGGTAAAGGGCATTAATAAACTATGGTTTCAAGCTGCTGTTGTGAATATTTTTTAGCCGTACATGATTTCTTGTAGATGAGCTACGAGTCTGCACCCAGAATTTATTTGTTTAAGTGATTGCAGTTAGTCAGTGTGCTTTAGTTTAGCTGGGTCACCTTCGTCACCCCCAAAGTTTTCAGTGTCCTTTAGTATATTCAAGCCGAGGGAAGGTAATTGCTTCCTTTGCTTTTTTTGAAAACATACAGGATTTGCTCATCAGAAAAAAAGTTACTTTTTATTTTTTAACAGTGCAGTTCAAAGTAAGGCGGCACAGATTATGGACAAACATAGATGCAAGGATCTGAAGGATATTAATGGTATTATTTCTTTCCATACCAGCTACCCAGCAAGGCAACTGCCCAGTGGAGTTATTCCTCATTTGATAGCCACCAGAGATCAAAATTAAACCCTCTGCTTGTGGTTTGTTAAATGCAAGTAACACACTAAAGTGTTTTCTGATTTACAGCCCTGCAGGCCTAAGAGCATGAATTTCTCTGCAGTTTGGATGCAAAAACTGGTCGTGAGCATATCCACGAGTGTTATTTAAGATACACTTTTAGAAGCAATAAGGGGGACGGATAGCGGTGCCTCTTGCTGCTTTCTTTGCTGACTAACCCAGCAAGCTGCTGGGATCCCAGGTAACCAGAGCCTGCTGTGAGAGTCAGGATGACAAGAGGTTTTAAGACCTCTAGCAAGAAATATTTCAGGTTGTGCCAAAAATGAAGCCATTATCTTCCAGCTCGTAAAAACAATGAAGATGAGTGGTTGGAGCTGTTGTATTTAAATGGATGCTCCTGGGTTGCTTTCTGTTTTTCTTTAATCACAGAATCACAGAATGGATAAAGTAGGAAGGGACCACTGGAGGTCATCTAGTCCAACCTACCTGCTCAAGCAGGGTCCCCTAGAGTATGTTACTCAGGATTGTGTCCTGACAGCTTTTGAATATCTCCAGGGAAGGAGACATTCTTCTTTAAAGAAAAAAAAATTCCTCTCCTTAGGTTTCTACTAGGTACTTCAGGTGATTAAAAGTAAATAAGAAATGTAATTCACTTATCAGTGAATAGTTCAGATAGTTATTTAACTCCTCCCAGTATGTTGGTCCTCCCAGTCAAGGCACATAAACGCACTTTTTGTCAATAATGAGTCTCCAGGCAGTTTCATTTCCTAGACCTTTCCTACACAATCAGGGCAGTGCAGTAACTACAATTGGTATTCCTTGAAATGAAGCTATACCCATACAAATAATTAAAATTAATCATGTATTTCATGAAAGAGAATATTTAGGATTTTTTCCTTGTGAATCTTAACAAAGAGGCTACATTTTTTTTTCCTCTTTCAGACTGTTAGGTTTAGCTCCTTTCTGCTGAAGGCAGAGGAGACAACTGCTTCATGTGACAACATCTATTTCCGATTAAACAGCACAGCAATCCTATCTGTCTTAGCAGTGCTTTTGGTGGCATCAGGAAGGTTGTCTCTGATCAAAGAGGCATAGAACAGGTAGGCTACTTACTGAAGTGTGGATCTAAGGCTTGGTTGCTTCATGGGTGCTGTACTGATGCTTTGTGAGTGTATGGACAGTTTGGGTTAGTATGTAGATCACGGATGCATATGCAGTGTCAGAAATTGATGTGAGTCGTGACACTAGTGAATTCAAGTGTTAGATAGGCTCTGTTTCACACTGGGAGAAGAAAACCCTCAGATCAGCCCCATCATAACCACCTCCCTTCCTCCTCTTTCGCCTCCCCCTCTCTTCAGTTGAAAATAGATGTTTAAGCCACAGAGCAAGCCGAAGCAAATTCAGGCAGGACCACAACAGGTGGCCCATGAAGCTGCAATGTCTCTGCTAACCCCAGTGTAATCCTGTGTCAGCAGAGTGGCAGCTGGTGCAGAGGGTGGAGCTGGGCTCCTCCAGGAGCAGTCACCCTGTCTGCCACAGCACCATGTCACAGCTCTGTGCTCTGGCTGGCCACATTGCCAGCTGTGCTGGGGACCGGGAACTGGGACAGGCACAGCTCTCTTCCTACACAAGAGGGAAACCCGACACACAACCTTTGGCAAGATTTGCTAATGCAAGGTATCTACTTGCTCCAGACTTGGTGCTTTTTTCCTGCCAGGATCATCCTCAGCGCTTCAGCAGCTAAGGCTGCTCTTGAGTCAGTTTGACCTCAGAGATGGGAAGCAAAAGTAGAAGGATCCATCAGGAAGAAGGGAGACATCCTGCAAGTCAGGGCTGCTGCTGTGAGCTGCTCACCTGAAGTTTGCGGTGCTTGCCAGTGGAAAGGCTGGAATAGGGGCACTGCCAAAACATAGAGGTGGGATGGCTGCTTCTGCAAGAGGCTCAGCAGAGTCCAACCAGCAGGGAGGACTGTGCTCCAGCAAACTCATCTGTTCTGATGGCATTTAAAATGCTTAAACCCATATTATCTGGAAAGAAAACTGGAGTGTATTGACTCTTCACTTTGTTCAAACTGCTCAACTCCTTTTCTGTACCATCCAGGTCATTTTTGCTGCTGTCCACACTTTGCTTCAAGTTCTCAGATGTCCCTGATGTTCACAGGTGCTGGTACATGTTATACCATACACAGACTAGTCTTCCTGCCCCAGGGTCATGCTCCCTCTTCTTTGCTACTCATCTTTAGGAGGATCTACCCACACACATGGTGCCCCAGAAACACCAGCTAGGGAGGTAAGGAACACATGACATGCTCTTTTATGTTGAAATGCAAATAAGTGTTTTCCTCATTGTAATTTTTCAATCTGCTGTCATTTTAATGATACCCATCCATTTCTTTCAATTCCAGCAACTATCAGTATGTTCATAGTCATCAAGAGAATTCTTTCTCTGAAAGAAAAGTATACTCACTGAAAAACTTTAAAAATTATCCTGCCTGATATGAATTACTCACAAAGCTTGTTAATATTTCAGTTCTCCGTTTGCATAATAGCTGAAAAATACAGGTGTGCCAGATGGAGTCTTTTGTGCATTAGAAATTACAGAGTTTTGACTTCTAACATTTCAGATGTGCATACATCTTCCTGAAATTGTTAGGAAAGGGCATATACAAGAAAAGCATTTCCAACATCTCTGAACAACTGCCAAGAATCTAAGATATAGCATGGATGCATAATAAAGAATAATATTAATGCTTAATGATAATGACAAGGACCATTCAGAGACAATAAATACTGTAGTAATATTGATGATGTGCTTTGAACTTTTGCAGAGCATTTCATGATGGATTCAAAGCATTTTATGAAGATGAGTTAGGCATCACAGTGCTCTTGTGGCGTGTGTCTTACTGCTCTAATGTTACAGAGAGAAAAGCAGGTATAGAGAAACCATGAGAGGATGTTGCATGGCACTGGCAGAGCCAGAGCACCTAACTTAGCAGGAAAGCACGGCCAGTGATGAGTGAGCTCCAGCAAATATTGCATTGAAGGTGGAAGTGAGCAAAGGCAAACCTTGCACCCGTGCGGCCAAGACCTGGGCACGGGGTTTTCTCTACCAGCCATGCTGTGCAGGCAGCAGCACTCTCTCACTGCAGTGGTGCTCTCGATGCTGCTGCCTGGCGGGAGCCCCCACCATCTGCCATGGGCAGGAGGGGCCCTTGTTCGTGGCCCCTCCAGGACCCACTTCCCCAGAGCTGGCAGCTGGCGGGCTCAGGCTGCCCGCGCTGCTGCCAGGAGCCAGCAGAAAGCTCACTCCTGCTGCTTGCCTTCCCCTGCACCTCTGCCCTTGACGGAGCAGCACAGCCACACTAAAGAGCTCCCCTTGTTTCCTAAGAACACCAGGCAGGCTTCAGGGTAAAGAAGAGGTGACACAGTCCTGGAATTATAGATACAAGCCTCATCATTGCATAATTCCATGTAAAAGAAAGCTGTGACATCTTTGTCTCATAAATCTCTGAGAGTCCTTGTGTGACACATGCCTTGAAGGGCAGTGATGTGAATTCAGTGGAATAACCCAACTGCAAGTACTCCTCAGTATCCAGATGAATTATTTCTCTTTCCACCCATATTTAGACCAGATCTTTCTGTTCTTACTGAGCAGAAACGTGGCATCAATGGCTCACATGCCTACATCTGTTGTCTTTTGGGATCCTGACCCTGGAAAGATGGCTTAATGCACAGCCTTCAAGTATGCTATAAAATCTATGAGGTTTTACCCAGCAGTGCTGTACTAACTGCATGCATTTTCTGCAAAGACTGCTCCTTGTGCCTGCCTTTGCTAGCAATCAGAGCATCTTTGGATACAGTATTAACGAGAGACCAGGAAGAAGCTCTGTGCTGGTGAAGCCATTCAGGTCAAGCTTTTCCTCTTTCTGTACTGTTGACCCAGGGGTGCCAGGCTTGCAACGTGCAGGTGGGAGCTTGCACGGTGGTTTGTCCAGTGTGATGCTCTCATCCTTCTGGGGTTGTCTCTGGGCTTCTTGTAGCAGGCAGTGCCCACTCCCACCCACCACTGGTACTTGGGTTTCCTTCGCCTCAGCAGGGGCACACGCAGCCCCTCAGCACACCTGATTCCAAGTCGTTCCTGGAAGAGCAGAGCTTTAAAGCTGAAATTTGAAAATTTGTGATTGGAGGAGTCAGTGCAACGCTATATATTAGCACAGGCATGCTCACTTACAGCGGGCATGGTAATGACTTGAACAGATTTGGGATTTCAGTGTCCTTTTTTCATGTGGATGTGGATAGACATTCAACTAGGAAATGGTTTTTCCACTGCCTTGCTGTTAGTGTAGGAATTTGCACTTTGTGTGGATCATAATGACTGTAAAATTAAACTTTACAAGAAATGTATCGTTTTATGCATTTTACTCATACTCTATTTGTGTAAATAAAACCCTAGGGAGAAAGCAGAAGAAAATCAGGCCATTTAATGCTGATGACTACCTAATTTAATCACTGTTCCCAACTTCAGAATAACTAGGTTTGAAAATAAAAAAATGGAACCTTTATTAAGATAAAGTAATGAATTTAAATCACTAAACAAATGTGAGGCTTCTGTAGATCATCAGCTATCAAATACAATTTTATAAAAAATTTCACCTAGCATTAGCAAAAATTTCCAGGGTCCAGGAACACAGGAAGGACTTTCTTTTGATTTAAATCACTGCAGCTTGAAAACTGATTTTCTAGCTTTCTGCCAGTAGAAGTCAGATCAGAATCAGGTTTAGAATATTATTAGTCCAAAATATAAATGTTTGATAATGCTTGGTAGGTTTTTATGTTGTTGGTTTTTTGTGATTTTTTTTTTGTTTGTTTATGGGGTATTTTTTGTTTTATTTTGTTTTGGGTATTTTTTGTTTTATTTTGTTTTGGGGTTTTTTTGGTGGGGTTTTTTTTGAGTGAGTATTGGATGTTCTTCTCCTATAATTACTTTTTGAGACCAACTTGTTTGAATGTTTGTCTGTTGAGAGCTGCTGATGACTCTGTTAGTTTGCATTAGACTGTGAGTACTGTCAGCTGAAATAAATCTGGCATTCATATTCTCCTCACAGAGCCTCAAGTTTTGCTCTATCAACACTTTTCTTAAGTTCACTGCATTAAGGATTCAATATGACAGGTTTGCACCTGGAGGCAAAGCCTGTTCCCTTCCCTCCCCTCCTTCCCTGAAACCCCAAGTCTTTAATTTTCTTTTGTTCGGGATGAAATTATATGTAAAGTATGTGTTGCCATGGATGCAAAACGGAGAGCCTATTGATCCTCCCCTTTTCCAGGTAGATTTCAAGCAGAATATTTAACATCAGAGGGCACTATGGCATGGATTCCCAGACAGAGACAGATTGGGGCAGGAAGAAACTACTTTAAAATTGAAGTTCCCGTAGCTCAAAAGTATCCTGGTGAAATAAAGCAACTTGTGCCCCCTGGGGAAGCTGCTGGACTTGTTCCCCATGTGCTCGGCAGCATTCCTCTGCCAGCACTCCCTCTCCTCCTCCGTATGTTCCCACCATGCCAGTGACATGGTTAATTCCCATTTCCCCCCCAAACACACTCAGATTTGAGCTGTGTCCCAGATAAGAAATTTGGTGTGTTTGCCACAGATGGAGTAGCAATGGTGTTTGAAATGCCATGGGAGAGTGCTGTGAAGGTGGATGTCTGCGAGTGCTGTCAGAGGATCCCCAGCTGCTGAATAACACGGCAGGGTCAAGCTGCTCATCCAGCCAGGGCAAGCAGGTAGGGAGAGTGGAACACACTGCCACTGATGGCTCAGGGACTTCTGGAGACAACACCTCTGCTGCTGTGTTTTTGTCTTGCAGCAGATGAGAGCAAGCACCTGGTTTTTATGCACAGTTCACGGGGTAGTGTTGAGCGGCTGTAAGAGGCAATCATCTCACAAGAGAGTTATCATGCCAGAGAGGGACACAGTTGGTCTGTGGTATAAATAAATACATTTCAAAAGTGGTTTACAATGTTTCCTTAACCTCATTTCAACCTTATTTTTTTATATCTATTGTTTTTGCCATGGCTTCATACCCTTTCCTTTCAGGAGCAGCATACCTAACAGAACATCAATTTTCTGTTGTAATTATGTTGGACTGTGGCCTCCACAGAACTCCACTAAAACTGTTTTTTTTAATTTTGTCTAAAGAGTGTAATGTTGCCTCCACAGACTTGCACCAAAATTGACTCATTTTGCTTCAGATTAATTTTTTCCCCACAAGATTGCATTCTTACAGCCTGCGCTTGTTCTTCATTGCTGTAAGCACACGCTTTCATCCAGCCTGGGTTGTGTGTTAAGTGCCTTTTCAGGGGGAGTTATATTTTTTATTGCTGGGCAAGCTCTGAGTACTCGTGGGCGGAGTACCACCAGAGCCCTGCTCAGCAGTGCCTGGTTCACAGCAGAGGAGGCCAAAGGTGAGCACCAAGCTGAAATTAGCTTCTCATTCAGGCAGGTCAATGTCTCTGGGGCAGAGGAAGGTGAGGGCATCTGCAGAAGCAGCAGGGACCATTGTTTCCCTTGTTTCCAACAATCACCCCGTTGTAGGGCCCTTGCTCCTTTGTCATTCATAAGAGCCACTGCTGCAGAAAGACACTTTCTTTTTTCTAACTGAAAAGGGCTTTAATAAAGCTATTGTATTTGATCACTGGCTAAGGAAACAATAATTTAGCATAATAGAAAAAGATCACTAATGTTCAATGAACCTAACACTCTGCTCCAGTTTTTTGTTGCCCTAGAGAGATGGAGTAAACTCTTCTTCCTTAATTGAAGACTAAATAGAGTACATTTCATTTTTCATTTCCAGCACTTTTTCCAATAGGCTTGTGATGTTCGCTAATGCGTGCTGAAAGGGGTGGACTGCCTGGCAGCAGCAGAGAAATTGGGTAGGAGGGTTTAGAGCACATAAAAACTCGCTTGTTCTTCATCAGACAGCTCTCTAGGGCCTTCGACTTCTTTCTTGACAAGCCTAATTTCTAAAGCCCCAAAGGACTGTGCCAGGGAGATGCAGTAGTCCATTACGTTACAAAGTAGAGAGGAACAGAGCACAACGCTCACGTCCCCAGATGTCCCGCAGCCGTGTCTCCATGGGACACTGCTAAAATTGGGGTCTGGATGGCATTTTGACTGGAAATGCAATTTTGTATGAAATCAAGCAGATAAAAGCTTACAGGCGTAAGGTTTGCACCACGGCAGCTCTGGATTCCAATCCAAGGCCCACTCCCAGGAAAGCGCAGCCATTGTACTTTGCACTGGAGACAGCTCAGGGCTGCCTCCATCTCTACAAATCACTTCAAACCCTTTAGCATCGTCATTTGCAGTCACCTGCATTCACATCCCCCTCCAGAGCCACAGCACAGTTCCTGTCCTGAGCACTCCCCTCACACATGCGGGAAGGTGCCTCTGTGTCCTTTGTCAGTATTGTTGGCTGTGAGGTTGGCTCTGGCTGCTGTGGCTGGTCTGGGAGTGAGCTCTGGCCATGTTCACCCGTTTAAGACGAGGAGGTGAAACACATGGCAGACACTGCTGTTTCAGCTCTGCCCAAGGGAGTGTTACTGATAAACACCTGAGCTCAGCTGTCATGAAACAAGCAAGTACACAGAAAAGCTGTGGCACAGCTAACAGCATCAGTGTAGCTTTCATTTAGTGCAATAAAAAAGGGCACCGCTAAGGACTGGTTTTCCCCTAGAGTTTTCCTTGATGGATTTTGCCATCAGAGAATGCACCATCCTCATTCCCTGATGTGTAACAAAACTAGAGGACACAACAATCAGCAGTAAGAAGCAAACTGAAGCAAACCAGGTAGCGGTGCTGCAGCAGGAACTTAGCCTAAATAAATAATAAAGGACTTAAGAGTGCATGTTGCTACACTGCTTGATGTTCAGGCCAGACATCACTGACAAAAGCCATGCCAATTGCAGTGATAATTAACAACAAGATTAACGATAATTGCTTGTTCCTAAGCCACAGCGAATCCCTGGTGATGCTGAGCAGGTTTGCTGTCCCTGGGGAGTCTCTGTGTGGGCGTGACTGGGTGTCGGTGCGTGCACTGCAGAACGCCACATGTTTGGGCTCCCAGGGTGCAATTTTTGGGGGTGTCGGGCTCTGCCAGGCCATGGACTTGCCACAAACTCTGCCCACCGATCCCAGCAGGTGACATTCCCGGTGTAAGGCCTGGAGGGCTGCCCTGGCCCTGCGCTGCAGTGGGAGCGCCAGGCGTGGGGGATCGCGGTGCCCCGTGGCCCGGAGCGAGGGGGGTCTGAGGCAGAGCGTCGGCCTGTGAGGGAGCGAAGATGTCGCCATCGACGGCAATGGGTGCTTTCCATGAGGGAAACAGCTGGGAGCTCCTGGTGTAACGTATTTGTGCACGTGGATATTGATAACCATCAAAGTGATTTCCTGGATGTCTCTGCCACCCAGCCAGCCTCTCCTGAGCACTGCCAGCCCACTGCCATGCCACTTCAGCAGCAGCTGAGCCTGCAGGCCTGCCCTGTCAGCCGGCAGCTTGAGGCCTGTTCCAGGAACCTGCTGGCGCAGGGTGCCCTCATAAACCCGGTAGGTGTCTATGTAATGTCTCCCAAGAAGCTGCTTGATGGCTGCTTTCCTGGAAGTCAAATAAAAGGGCAAAGCAGTGGGAGGCTTTTAAACTGCTAACTAGACATGGGCAGGGAGGATACTTGGATGAAGCTCCAGGGACTGAAAGTTTATTACTCAGCTTACAGTCATGCTGTTCATTAACAAAACAGACAGTGGAAGAAGCTAGCACTCCCTGTGTTCTCCCAAGTTCCTTCAGTGCTGGATGCTTTGGGAAGTTCCTCCTCAATCCAGTGCTAGTGAGGGAGGGGAATGGAGTGGTTCAGGGTGGTCTGGTAGCAAAATGTCAATCCTCAAGCCTTCAAGTTGCTTCCAGCCATAACGGGCAGCTGCTGCCATGTGATGATTACTGTGGGTAGTGCATACACCAAAAGTCTTGCCTCAGCTGGCAGGGTTATCAAAAAGGCTAATGGTGAGGGGGTCTTCTCCAAGTGCTAGATTAAATCATGGTGTGAAAAACATGCTGTTATTACTTAACATATTTTGTATGTAAAATTGTGATTTCAGTCTTCAGGATTTATAAGAACAGCTCCTGTTTTGGGCCCAGGGTCCATTGTGACTCTAGTGGAAATTAGGCCTATTAAAGTTTTTCTGAGAAATAAGGGCTGATATCTAGGGGAATGAAAGAAATGTAACGTGAAATCTTCATCTAGGGAGTAGGCTGTGGTCTTTCTTTAATGCTTCAGGTTACTCCTGAAGATCACAGCTTTTCCTTATTTCTAAAGGAGGGCTCACACCACAGACCTGTTCATACAAGCAAGGTTTGGTTTCTATATAGCTGTGGGTGTTTTTGTTTGTCCATGTCTGCTTTTAGACATTAGCAAACCAAGAAGTCCAGAAAATCGGGGAGAAACATGGGGTTGGGTTGAGCTTTTTTGGAGGGTATTTTGGAGAAGGGAAGGATCCCTTGTTATATTTTGTGCTTTGGTTCAAGCTACTACTAAAAGAATGCTAGAGCCTTTGAGACAGCCTCACCTTCTAAAGTCTTTTCTGGAGTCTGGTTTGGAGCAAAGTGACCTCTGGCTGGCTTGGTGTTACAGTAAGATTACTGACAGTCCTTTCTGCCACTGCATGCCCCCATGCTCCCTGGAAGTTGTTCATAATCTGCCTTTCATCCGTGATGACTCTTGCTTATGAAGTACACAAGTTAAATTGAGTGTTACTGATTTATATTTACCCAAATTTAATCATTATCCACCCATCTCCATTACTGACAAGATAAATAGTTGCTAGCTAAAGCTTTAATTTCCTTGGAGTACCATTTCTCTTGAAATGAGTTTGCAAGCCGGTGTTCATCATGTGTCCTCTGACACCTTCCCAGGCAATTGGTGCCTGGCTTCACCATCTGTCTGAGATGGGCTGTGGCTGAGGCCTCTCACACAGGTAAAACTGTAATGAGTTTGAAGTGCTCTGCAAGACAGCATCCACATCTATGTGTTGCTAGGCTTCCTGCTGTGTGGAGTGAGCATGGGTCAGGTGGAGGCCAAATAAGATGGATTTGTCTGTCCTGGAATGGCTTTAATGGCTAGCATTTTTTAGCACTGGGGTAGATCACAATGTCTGTAATGTGTGTGTGTAAGCCTAAAGGACTCACCTCCTGTCCCAGCAAAGAAGTGCCCCTGTATGATGTCATTGTGCCAACTTCTCAGTTTATGAATGCTTCCTTTAGGGAGACCAGTAATGCAAACCATCTGGGACAGTATCTCGTCTTGCAGAAGAGCCTTAGAGCAAGGGAAACCAAGGGTGCAGAGGGTGCCTCATGCTGATCAGTGGTCAGAGCTGTGGAGCTGCCAAAGTGGAGCCAGGTCACAGCTGAAGCTGGAGTCAGGTGGAACTTGTACATGAATCTCTCTGACTTCATGCTCAGTGTCTGCAGTGTCTCTTGAGAAAGGGAAAAATGTTCATGTTTTCTCCCTCTATCAGTCACTTCACGGGGATGTTAATGGACTATTGGGATGCTTCTTGGCTCATTTAAATCATTCTGCCTTCTATCTTGAGTACTGCCGGTCCCTCAGGATACTTGACACCAAAACTGCTTGGAAAAAAGAGTATCTATTTGGAAGACATCCTGCTGGCATACCATCTGTTAGAAGTTTACGGTTTCCTTTGCTTGGCAACTTGGGCCACCTGTGTGAAAACATTGTGGCTTTTGATTTTTATCTCTTGCTGCTATTTATGCTTGTTATATCACAAGCTGATTGCTCAAGAGATAATTGTGCTGTCCAAAGTGGAGGATGCAGTACCTAGGAAGTGTAGTGATTGGCACTCCAGAAGCATCATGACACTTAAGGTGAGAAAGGCAGGTGAGGATCAGGGGAAATTCATTCATTTCCATGCACCAAACCCCAAATACGTGTGGAATGGGATTTTATTTTGTTTTGTGACTGTCTGGTAAATGAAGTTTAGAAAGGCTCTTCAGAAGTGGGATGAGTACCATGAAGTCAAAAAGTCTTGAGGTAATGGAAATTGGTGGTATGGCAAGGGGGCATTCACCTGCATCAGACGGAATTCTCTTAGTGTCAAACAAGGTGCATCCAAAAAAACCCAGCTTGTTGGTTCTGTTGTTGGAAGCTATCAGTGCCCTCGGGAGGTGATCTCCTTTCCTGCCTCTCATTGTCTCCAGTGTACAGTTAGCTTAGCCTGGTCTTTGCCCCACACTCACTTTGGAAAGCTTCTGTACCAGCATTAATTACCCTCATCTGTGCTGTGATATGCCCCTGGGAGGTTGAAACCACGGGTAGCTATGGCATCTACACCACTTCATTGCTTCTATTGGGAGTGGAGGTAAAGAACCAAAGTGCCTGATAGCAGATGATGCCTGTTTGGTGTTGCGGTTTCTTGTTCCCGGTGGAAGGATAAAGCAAAAATAGCAGCATGTTGATGTAAAAATCCAGTAGTCTTGTTAATATGTGGTCTGGATTACTGGGCGGAAACACAAAGAGGACCTCCAGCATTCTTCCTGCTCTTCAGTGTGTGAACAAGAAGCAGTTTGTCAAGAGTGATATCTGTGAGAGGCTAGATTTGGCAGGGAGCCTTAAGTGTCACATCTCCCAGCTTTCGACTTATGAGGCAACTACTGTAATACCAAATGCTCATCTGATTTAGGGCCTAAGCTTCCCCTGTTATGTGTGAGAACAGTTACTGCCTGAGAGGGTGATTTAGGAAACCCAGAATGTGGATCCATGAGGTCGACAGATGCTTAGGAGAAATATATAGTTTAAGCTTTATCCTTTGTCTTCCATGCCAAGGAGAACACCTGTTTCATCTTGGGAAATACAGCAATGAATCTTCTCCCTTTTTGTTGTATTAGTTGTATTCCAACTAATTATTTATGCAGAGAGGAGGAGATACTGAGATTTTGAGTCCTGCCCCAGAAGGGCCAGCAGACCAAGAGCTGGATCACTTCTCTTGAGAGGACCTGGCTCCACGTCTGTCAAATAGACAGCATCACTGAGCCTGACCCTTGTTAGAATGGTGGTGGCTATGAAAGAAAGGCAGTCATGAAAAGCATTGTTTAAATTTGTTTTACATGTGGCCTGCCTGTGGCAAAGGCAAAAGAATGCCTCAGTGGATGAATTAGATGGGAAACAATGTTCAAGGCTGCTGCCAGGCTCTTTGGTCTCTGAGACTTAGGCAGTCTCCTTGCTAGAGGAGGGAAAAAGAATATCTAGAGTATTTTGTTGGTAGACACTAAAATGTCTTCAGGATTAGATGGGAGTTGAGGATTGACATTTTGGAAGTCAGCATTTGAATCAAGGTTTAGTTATCTAAGCCTCCCTCTAGCAAGGTGTCAGGACATTTTTTGGATTCTGTTCTGTTAAATGCTGTAGATGAAATCAGAAAATGCTCCTGCAAAACAGCTCCATTAGACTTTGCCTCAACTCTTTCATTTGCCAGCAAGCTGCTGCCTCTCAAATAAGAGCAACAATTTTTTTGCAGGGAGTTGTTGAAGCAAATTAAACAAATATTTCAGGTATTCCTGAAGTGCCTCACACTTCACATTTTCTCTCCTAAAGCATGAATCCTTGATTGCTTCCTTAATTAGTACTTAAAAATCTTTCTGCATTCCCATTTATAAATAAATCAAAATAGATATTCAGAGTACTAATTTATCAGGCACTCAATGTGTGCCCTAGAAAAGCAAATTTAACACCTGTGCATGCAAGGAATGAGTGCCCCCCACAAACTCCTGGGCCACTGACTTTGTTGGTGGCAGTGGAGCATCCAGGAATATCTCTCATAGCCCAGTTTCATTAACAAGGATACAAAAAAGCCATGAGAAAAATGAATTGCCTGTGCAATTACATTTAATTTTCTTTCTAGAAGGTTTCCCAGTTCACTTGGCAGCTATTCTTTCTTCCTTTTTTTTTTTTTCTTTTGCCAATTCTTGCTTTCTTTCATTTTTTTCCCATTCTTTCTTGGTCCTTTTGACTGAACAAAAGCAGTCCCACAAGGGCAGGCTAATGTATTCATAGTTTTGCTGCAACTTGGCTGATAAAATAAGCTGAAAAAATTGCTGCCTCCTATTGTTTACTGAGAATCTTTGTTGTGCTTTGTAGAGTTGAAATGAGTGCTGTCTCGTGCCCTCTGCTCCCCATCCTGAGAGAACAGAGCCTGTTGTGTGGAACCTGTTCAGGCTGGAGATGGTGGGAAGGCTAAAGTTCAAGTTCACAGACCCAAAAGTAAGTTACAGAAATGATTGCTTGTTTGAGCATTTGCTTGCTTGCTGCTGCCTTTCATTCTCCTTGATCTAAGTGAGTGTATTGTTAATGCCTATCCGAACATTGCATTAAACTCTAATTAAGCCTGCCAATCAAAAAAAACCTCAGAAAGCAGCCTTCTAATGTGCCCAGCAGTAAGTTGTATTTTCACCCTCAATTTTCTGACTATGAACATGTAATGGGTTTGTGAGGGTTTGTTGTTGTTTTGTGTTCTGTTTGTTCATTTTTCTCTGAACTGCAGACAAATACTTAATGAACTTATACCCCAATGTTTACCTTAATGGCTAAATTTCATTATAAAATGGCTTTGAACAAGCATCACGTGAAAGGTCCAGACATGACCAGGCTGTAGCTAAGGTCACACTGGAGGATCACAGAGAACTCAAAGCTGTTCTAAGGTCTTCATGCAATGTCAGAAAACGTGCCAGTGCTAACGTGATCCAGGACGGGCGAATATGACAAATCATTCCATAAGGTCTTTTTGTAAATAAGAGAGTATTGGAGTACTGAATCCTCTGACATTGGAGCAAGAGCCACCAGTAGTGTACAGCTAGTGTAAGTCCTAACTTGCTAACCAAAATCTAAAAGTGGAAGTGTCAAATGATGTATAGACCTTCCACTGAGACATCAGGAGAGAGGAAGCTGGAGGTCAAAGCCACTATCTAGTAGTGCCATTTTATAAACAACCCAAAAGAAGAGAGGTGGTTCTTAGTCCCCAACATTTCTGTCAAATAAAGCATATCGGTAGGCTTGAGGTTACAGTATTTGGTACAAGATTTTCTTGACTGTAAGGAAAAACAAATAGGGATCGCACTTCCAAAAAAAATCCCAAACCTGAAAGTAAGTCGTTTCCTTTCAGAAAGACACCAGAATCTTAGTGGCCTTATTTTGAGATAAATTGAACAGGATAAAACTATAGCATAAACCAGAGACTAGAGTGAGACTAGCCAAGTTACCCCAATAGGTCTTTCTCACCTCTAGCACTCAGCACCTATTTTCCTGTGGAGCACAATGGTGGTTTCTGCCCTTTGGAACTGCTGAGTCTCATACTTCAGTGCTTGTGAGGTTCGCATCAAGTGTGGAAGTGGTATAGCAGTTGCAAACCAAAGCTCGGCATCTGAAAGGCCGTGGAGGAAGGTTGTATCTGAAAACATGGCACTCCTAGATAGGTTATCCTGGCTCATGGACCTTAATAAGAGATCTCAGACTAATTAAACTTTAATACAATGGTTGGGGAAGGCTGACAGCTCTGCTCTAGCCTGACCCATTTCTCAATGTGCTTCTGTGCCTGCCTGATTTTTTTCCCATTCCTTTCCCTGCTGTAATCCTTATGGAACATCTGTCCCAGCCAGGAACGAACGGTCACTTGTTCTCTGGACGCCTTGTCCTTGTGTCCTTGTCGATACTCCCAGGTCCTGAAATCCTTCCACCCTTTGTTCCTCTGCCACTTCCCCCCCACAACTCTGTAAGACTTGTTTGAGCCAAACGCTGAGATCTCACAGGTGCTGTAGCTATTTTTAGCATTAATGTTAGAGCTCTGCAAAGGGTAGCGGAAGATTTATGATTTTGTCTCCTACGAATCTCGTAGCTTCTCCTTTCTCTTCTACAACTTGGATGGATTCCAATATCCCCCCAAATACTCCAAATTGCCTTTTATTTCTTTAATTAAAGAGCTGTGAAAGCCAGCAGTTTTGCCTCATGACTGTGGGGCAGAGTGGGTCCCTCATCCCTTATGAAGTTCAGCATGTTGAGCTCTTGTCTGCAGACATTGCGAATCTTCATCCTGGAAAGAGCCTTTTTAGCACTTTCTGTGGTGAGCTGGGAGAAGAAAGGTTGCTTAAGCATCTGAGAACCCAAATACAACTTTCACAGCATTATTTTCTCCTTCAATGTTTTCATCCACTCTTCCATTTCCTCCTGCAGCTGACGTATTTGTGCTTGACTTCAGCAAGTTCCGAGTTTGTACTTGTGCCAGAGTGGGGAAAGACTTTTTTTCATTAAGAAATGTCAAGAATTAATTTGTGTCTCTCTTTGCTTGTGCCTTGAATGTTACTCTCCTTCCTGGCCTCTGCACATTCAAATGTGGCCATGGTTTCAGTATGACCAGGATACAGCTCTCTCCATGGAATTTTTTCCCCAAGTCAGGCATGCCATACACCATAGCTGTTTCCCAGTACGCCTAAGTTTTACATCCCAAACCCATGTTTACACCCCACTTAAAATGAACTTGATGCATCAAGGAGCCAGATGTAATTACCATATATTTTCCAGCACGTGTTTAGCCATGCAGGTGTGCCCACTCGTGCCAGTTGGGAGCTGCTGTTTTCTCTGTGTCCTCCTCTGGCTTGCAGTCCTCCTTCTCCTCCGATACACAGGGAGAGCTACATTCCTGGATTGTGGGGGCACAGAATGTAACTTGATGAAGAATCAGGAAAAGGTATTGCTATCTAAATTATTCTGTTTTTCGGAAAGCAAAATTCTTTGGTGCAGTATTTTCTAAAACCTTGATGATTATGAGCAATGCCTAGTAACGTGCCTTTACAGCAATGCTGTAGGCTTTGGGCAGTTTGGGGGTTTTGTGGCTCTGGACACAGGAGTAGTTGCTGTGTTAGAGCACACCACTTCTTCCTCCACTGAGCAAGGTTTGCAGCGTGGCTGTGCTGTGGTGCCAGCCATTGTAGGACTAACCAGCTAGGGGTGTCTCCAATTATACATTTCCTCATATAAACATGAAATCAATACGCTGAAGCAATTAACTAGACATCATAAACTTCAGCTGGCAAGCTTTCTGGAGTCTGTTCAAAAAGGCAGCTGGGTTGGCTGAGAGGGAAGTAAGCTCAAGGCATTTCTTTTGTTTAACTGGTGAGGAGGACACAGGCAAGCCAAAAGGGGAGAAGATTTAATTACCTTGATTTGATCTCAAGTTTAAAAAAAATTTTTTTAAATAATTCAAAGATACCTCTATATTTTCAGTGTTATCAGTGGAGAAATTAATCTTTTCAACATCTGAGTAGGATTAAAAATTTGGTCTTACTCCCTACCATCATCAACACCTCTTTTTGATAGGAATCAGTGAGTTAATTCTGGTAACTTCCGGTTTTGAAAATTGTGGTTCTTTTGCCTGAAGAGCTGAATGAGATGACTGCTGTTTTGACAAGCAGACCAAAGCTGTCAGGCTCCTTTTCCCTGTAGGTGACTATACTTCACATTCCTGGTGCCAGATAGTATTTGACATTTAATTTAGGACCCTCAGTGCCTGCATATAAAGCTTTCCTATGATAATAGTGATAAAGTATATGAGTGTTGGATTTGACAGTCTTTTCCTTCTCCTAGTACATCCCCATGCCCAGTTTGGGCTGAAAGATCTGGCTTGAATTAAGGAGAGGAGGAGACTTAGCCCTGAATATTTTTTTAATGAATTGAGAAGGCCTTACTTGAAGATAAATATCTAAATATGAATCTTATTCTGGCTATGAGATCTTTCACTGGCTCACTCCTAAGTTGGCAGGCAGAATTTATTCAGAGGAGAAGGAATGGGTGAAGGATACGGTCAGCAGAAGGACCTTCTGTAAGTAATTCATCCAATTACTCATTTTCTTACAAAATAGCACGTACTGTATTGATCAGTAGAGCATTTCCCATAGAAAAAAAATAGTGCTAATAGTATCCACAAGGCTGTGTTTGTACTGAGGGGGAGATAACTGGATTTTTTTCTGAAATCATGTTTAGCTGCATCTGCGTTGAGGGTGCTTTAGTCTATCCTGCAGGGGAAAGTAGGTCAGGTCAGTAGCTCTCAGAAGCAGAGGTCAGTGATGCCATGGCAGCTTGTCCCCTTTGGGGAGCAGGGGCTGCACCATTCTGGAGGGCATTGCAGAGGAGCAAATGACAGGGACAATATGTCTGTCTTTCATCAGCAGACAAACTTGGAAAGAGCTGAGTTGGTAATGCTGGAGCCCAGGCTGTGTCAAGTCAGTGGTGCATTGTCCTTGCAGTTCCTCTCCCTGGTGCACTTCCACAGGCTCTCTGCAGCAGCTGGAGTTGAAGATTGTGATGTCAATGCCTTAGGATCTTGAACACACGTTATTTTTATGCCTAACATACACATAGTAGCTGTCCTGCCCTCTGACTGCAGAAGGCTGATTTACTCAGTGGTCTTTTAGTTGTGCAAAAGTGGCACAGAAACAATCCTAGTCTCAGAAGACATAGGAACATAGTGGAAACTGAGCTCATTTCTTTTCTCCTTTTGCCTTCCACCATATAAAAATGCCCTTTTACTGGGATCAACACCAATGCTTTGTCACTTGTGTTAGTTGAGTGGTGAGAAAAAGCTGTGGTGAACCATGCTTTTAATGTGCAGATTAAAATATTATTCATAAGTGTGTTGGAGACAGTCCTGGTAGAAAGCAACTGGGAGGTAAATTCCTACAGGAAAATAAAAATTGTTTTACGGAGTGTCTGGAATCTAATGTGCTTCCCATGAAGAAGTTATGTACCCGGTCCTACAGCAGGGACTAGAAAGAGTAGATGGATAGTGTTGAAAGTCTTTCAATTTAAAGTGAGTGGGCATGGCACAGTATGGGGGAATGGATTTTCTCTGAGCAGAACAAACATTCCACATCAGGCTTTCAAAATTGTGCCTTCCTGCATGAAGGCCCCCAGTTCCTTGTGTCACTTCCAGCCACTCACTCCCTCTGTAATTGTGTAGAGTGCACTTGTTTCTCTCCAGCTCTTAGCAGTTGATAAGATTGTTATTGTAAAAAAAACTCGAACAGCCAAAACTCTAACTAACAAACAAACAAAAAACCCAAACAAAAAATCCCCACTAAAATTGCCCTGTTGTTCTTGGACAATCCTGTGGCTGCTTTAGGATATGTGTGATGGAAAATGTGTGTAGTTGTTTAAGATGTGGTTAAAGTACAGGGAAGAGACAGCTCACACAGAGGGGCTGGAAGTTTACTGGTGAAACTTAGCTCCAGTGCATACCTGTATTCTTGCGATTGAGAGGATCCCCACTGCCAGTCCACATCATAAACAGACTGCAAACATGTGGCTTTTCTGTACATTTTTTGTGTCAATGTTGCTTAGCCTGCATTCCAGGGTTTTTACTATCTCAGCAGATAGGCTCAGGCTTTTACAGGGGACACACCTCTGTGATAGCAGGAGAGGCTCTAGTGAGAGCAGGAGCTGAGGTGGTGGGGATTGCAGGAGGCTCTCTGCAGCAGGTTGTAGCCACTGCCACATCCATCCCACTGGTGCTGGCAGAGCAGAACACAGAAACCCACAAAAAATTCAGATGGAAAGATGTTCCAGGAAGCATCGAAGTCTGCCCTTCCCTCAGGGCAGGATCATTTGTGAAACAGGTATTTGTCTAACCTTGCAATGCTGAACCTTCAGCGGTGGTACTCCACAGCCTCTTTGGGAAGTCAGTCCAAGTCTGTTATTACCTTGAGCATTAGAAAGCCTTTCCTAATATCTTTTTTAAAATATTCCTTGCTGTAATTTAAACCCACTATTATTAGCTCTTGAGTATTCCTACCACTACCACCTTCCATTTTTCATTAAGAATAACTATTGCAAGTACTTATTCCTTATTAATAAGTGGCTTGTTCAGTGTTCCCACTTGCAAAAGTGCTTCATACCAGAAGCTCTAACATGAATTTCAGATTAATTCATTAAGTAAAGTGGGGGGAGGGTTGGCGGGATCTGGCTGAAGCGATCTAGAATAATTAGCTGTGCTATTAGTATGTCAAGCACATAGACACACTGTATGATAGTGCCATTTATGAAATGACAAAGCATAAAGATGACATTTGCCAGTTTTTGGTGGAATTGCACAGACTGCTGTGAGATTTTTCCTTACCCGAGTGGGACTGCCAAAAGGAGGTGGAGGGGCTGATGAATTGCAGGAAGAGGAAGCACTGGGAGGGTTACCTTACCTCAGGAATCATAAATGGATCTTAGTTCAACCACCAACGGTAAGAGAATTCATCAGAGTTCTGGGTATTTGAGCAGGGAAAGCATCTCACTTTTTAGTGAATCTAAGGGTAAGTTACAGGAAAATAGACTGAAAGTTGGGGAACAAAGGTTAAGTGCCATAAAAGACTAAATACACTAAAAGCAGGTCTAAAGAAGCAGGAGATACGAAAATAGTTGTAAAGAGATTATGAGGGCACAGAATAGGGACTGTGGGAAAGATACTGGAGAGCTTCTCACTACCAGACCAGGAGCCCATGCTTTTGTTACAGCTGCTGTACAGAGCAAGGAGCAGCAGGGATCAGGTGCGGCTAATCCCACACTGCAAGGGTTTGGCATGTGCATGTCAATGTTTTGAGTGTTAATTATGACTGGGCAGCATCACACTGCAGGCCTGCTGGGCAGAGTTGCTCTTACACCATGTGTTTCTTTATTATTTCCTTATTGAGGTCTATTATTTCACAGCAGTGAAATTAGAACCTGGTTTGGGATGTTAAATAAATAGACATGCTCTAGCAAGACACGTAGTGTCAGCTGAATGTGTAGACTATTAAGAACTCTTCAGCTGTGTTGAAAAAGGACTGTTGTTCATTATCCCTGCTTTATACTGGCTAATCTACCTGGGCACTCCAAGCAAATGGCCATCAAAAGGTAAAGGGCACATTGTGCTAAGGAGATGCTAAGCTATTGTTAGAGACATGTTTCTGAGGGAACTAAACTGTATGTTAAACAGGTGAACTTGGATGTATGCAAAAGACTGTTCCTGAAATTGCTGAGAGAGGAAAATGTGGTTTTAACTGCCTGCTTTTTACACTCATGAGTGTCTGGACCAGGAACAGAGAAGTGTGTTTGTCCTATCCTGTCAGCTGCCTGAAAGAGCAGGCAGGCTGCCTCTGCTGCCTCTCAAGGACTGCACAAGGTGCAAAGCAACAAGAGGTGTGAGAGCCAGGAGACACAAACTCAGTGTCTTGTCAGCCATAAACTTGATCTGACCCTGGACAAATCACCATACCAGGTGCCTGGGTCCTGCTCAGCCGCTCGGCGCCGGTCGTGTCACAGCACCACTGCTGTAGGGTGGGCCTGTGGATGAGTCCTCTTTAGTCCTGCAGTTGCTTAGTGCAGCTGCTCTATGTCTCACTCCTTGTATTATGTGACCTGTTGTTCTCCAGTGAAAGATCCCCTTTTGTGAAGTACAGTGGTTGAACTCTTACATCGTTGCATCTTAGAGATCCATGAAATTGAATATAAGCTTCCCTTTGAACAGCCAGATTTTTTTAAAAGCTTAGTAGAACTGTTAGAGCTATGTTTAAAAATACCCAAAACAAACCACTAAAATAAGGTAAGTCAACTGTCCATCTGCATTTTCCTCTTTGAGCACGCAACAAGTGTGCTGCAGGGCTGGTTTGAGAGCAAAGCAGAATTTGATGTCCTGATTGCTTGCTGGTGCTGCTATGTTTTCATTAAGGCTTTACTATGTTCTCAGGGCTCTTGGACAAAGGCTGAGGTCTTTCTCCCCTCATTAATTCCCTTTTCCACTGAGGGGCTAAGAGCCCTTTGACAATTTTATTTGGTACGTGTGGAGACTGTAGACCAGGCTGGATGTGGCATTTAGTATCACGTGTGGATTAAAATTTCTCTGTTGTTATCCAGAGAGCAGGAAGGGGACCCTTGGCTGCAGAGGGGGGTGCTCCTTCACAGCAGACAATTTTGCCCAATGGGGGATTCCCAGCATGGGTGATGAACAATGCCAGGTATGGATCTGGTGGAGAAGGGGAATCTCCTCACCTGCTGCTGGCATCTGCTCCAGTGGTGGGGCACAGAACTGCTTCAGCAGGACAGACCCAGCTCTTTCAAATATTTATTTTATTTCATTTCATTTCATTTCATTTCATTTCATTTCATTTCATTTCATTTCATTTCATTTTTACATTCAGATATTACTTGACAAGCTGCCATTGTTTTCTGAGGAACACAAGCAAGAGAAAGCAAGTTGCCTAGGTTTTTTTATTCCTTCTTATAAAGCAATAAAACTTGGAAGGTACTTCCAGAAGTAGAAAAAACGTGCTTCACTAGCTTGAGGGCTTTCCTCCATGACATGGAAAAAATGGATCCTTTCCAGGAGGGCATCAGTGCATTTTCCTAACAAGGATTGGGTTTATCTCTCATTCTGGAAAGTCCCATTTAGGCAGCATAAGTGGGAAGACTGCCTGCCATCTTTCTGTGCATTTTGTTGTAGGTGTGAGTAGTCTCTAATTTTCCAAGGCAGTGCTGAATTTAACCATGCAGCAGTTGGTGAGTAATGTGGCAGTCAAAAGTTGTTGAAAGTTACAGTAGTTTTGCAGCAGTGGTGGAAGTAGGTAGCTCTGAAGTGTAAGACGTGGTGCTGTCACATTGCTGCCAATTCCCTGATTTCTCATGAAGCTGCATACAGTGCTTCCTTCAAGAAAGACATTAAATTTAAATTTAGATTGGAAATGTGTCATTATTCAGCTATCCCTGTGTGCAGAGAAAATTTGCAGGTATGTGCTACACGAACATCTGCAGCTCCAAAAACAATTAGCTGACGAGCAGATACCCAGTGAGTGCCACTGAGAAATATCTCCACCTGACTCTGTCTCTACTTCTTATTTTTTTCATTCTCCCAAATGAATGAAGAGAAAAGCTGGACTGAAAATAGTGTGAGGATTGCAAATTCTCTCAAGGCACAGCCCTTACTTAGAGTAATCAGGTTTTATTTTGGGAAGAGCTCTGTGCAGAGGGTATTTTTGGCACTTGGTTCCAGTTACCTAATTAAACTTCTCGAAACAACGACAACAAAATGCATCACCTCTGGAGCAGACCAGAGCTTTGGAAAGCAGCCAGATAAACTGACTGAGAACAAATAGAGAAATTCCTATTCCAAGTTCATAAACTTTAAAATCTGGATGGGGTAGTTCTCCAGTGACTTGTTGCTGCTGTGCGGACCGAGCAAGACATACCCTGGCAGGAAGAGGATGTCCCCTCTTTTCTTACCTTTCTCCTTTTCAAAACAGCAGCCATTCAGATAAGCATCTGAAGTGATGCTCCTGTCTTGATTTTTATTATTAGACCTCCACTTTCAATTCCACTGCCCTGGTAAGCTCTTACTGGGAGATGCCTTGTGAGCAGTTGTGAAGAGAATTTTCCACACAGGCTTCCACCAGTATTTAACCATGTTAATTAGAAGCAAACCTGTAGCAGAGAAAGTTACATGCTGGTACCAGCCTTGCCCATCAGTCAGGGTTAACCTGTGCCAGTTCAAAGATGCTGCCTGTGGATACCATCTAGCATGACCTATAAAGGATTTTAATTTTCTGTTTCTGTTGCAATTGCAGTAAGAAATTTTAGTAGTACACCTATTAAGGTCACCTCAACACTCTGTCCTAAGCAGTTCTAAATGGATTTTATTATTACCAAATAACAAGCATTTTGGCTGAATCTTTCTGTCTGAGCTATCTATCTTACCATGTTATTATTTTTAAGTTGTCATCCAAAAAAAAAAAAAGTCCAGCCTTTTTCAGCAACAGGATTAGAAGAACATTGCTTTACATCAAAAGAAATGGGCAAACACATCTTGGCAACTGTCTTCTTATGAGCTAGAGTGTCCTGGAAGCTTGTTAGGCAGTTTTGGGATTTGGGGCAGGACAGCCTGTGCCTGAGAAAGTGTGCCATGTCCTATATCCTTTGGAGAGGAACCCATGGTTGCTGTCAGCCAGGATCTCAGCCTGCTCTGCTGCCAGAGCTGGCAGCCCAACTCTCTCTCTCTTTTGCCATGTTCCTACTGGGCAATCCAGGTAAAATTACCCAAGTTTTCCCCTGCATTAGCTGCCTGACACAACTCCCCATGACATGACATGGCATTTCAAAGGATGCAGGAGTACGGGATGAGGAGGCTGCACTTTCCTGCAGACACATGTCCTGTAGAACTTCCGGGCTTCTAGTGCAATTGAACTCCACTGGCAGCTTGCTTTATTCCTTCTCCAGCTGATCAATACAAAGGCCATCTACTGTTACTCCTGTAAGATGATGTGTTTGCCCAAGTAAAGGAGGTCTGTGGGGCAGGTTGGTAGGCAAAGCCTTGCCGTTGATCTCATAGTGTGACAATATGAGATCATTTTAGGGTACTTTTGTTCTGTGAGGTTTTTCCAGAATTTCTTTCAGTTCATTTTGATTTTGACTTACATATGAAACATATGTAGAAAAGATCATTACTGAGACCGCAGGTAGTTTTGACCATGGTAGACCTACTCTGAGATTAATGAGGTTAGAGAGGAATGTAAGTTACTGTATCTCTTCATGTTTGTCATAGAGGCCATACTGTATGCAGTGGATGGAACAGGCAAGGAGAAAAAAAATCTAATGATACAATTAAGGCAATTACACAAGTTGGTATAGGGATTTTTTCTTCTCTCCTCTCCCCTCCCAAAAATCCTAATGGATGCTTGAAAAATATTTCCTGATTATCTTAATTGAAGCAATTCTAATATTTAAACATCGTAATCCTCTTTTTACATTTCCAAAGTGCTCAGCCCTCTCAGCAACTTCTTAGAAGCTCACACAAAGATACTCCTTTGATTTGTGACTCAGTTCTTAAAGAGAGAAGGGGACCCCGTTGAGAGGTTATGTCCTTTTGTCCAGAACACTGAGTCCCAATGTTATTACTCCTTTGTCCTTCTGAATAGACCCTGAACAGGTAAGATTTTACCTCATGTGCTCTGCACAGCACAAGTGCATGTAGGTGAAGGAGGAAATTAGATCAAAGCTTCTATTTCGCTAAGTCTATGTTCTCTGTATGTACAAGGCACAAAGAGGGTCTCTGCCCTGAGGAGCACTGGAAGCCACTCTGAAGAAAGGTCACACACCTTTTGTCTGTGATTTTTTCTCTGAGTTCAAGTATCTTTGCAAAATTCACAAAACGGTAAGGCTACTGCGCTGTGCTCTTTGTGGGGTGACCCAGGAAAGTAACTCCAGCTGCATTGAGTGAAAATGGTGGTGCATGCTTCCTTAGGTGTCCACATCAAATATATTGTAATAGGGCCTGGTAACAGCAGTTTTGAGATGAGTTTAGAGTAAGTTTTTGATAAGAGGATTGTGTTAACAGACTTGATAGAAAAAACCTTCTGGGGCTGAATTCCTGGGTTCTGAGATGACTTTTCTTCTAATAATGAGAGAAGGAAGATGTCCATTTTGGCACTGTTGCACTGGAATTGCTATAGTCATGCTACTTTCTCCCTGACAGTCGCCCAGTTCTGACCAGTGAAATAGAGCAGCTACTCACAAACCTGGTCCCACTACTTACCTGTGGGTAATGTGGACAGCAGCCTCTCTAAGTTTCAGTTCATTGTCACATCTCACTTCACATCTTACATGAGCATCTTTTGACAGAGAAGTCTGAGGTCACAGGGTCCAGAAGACATGTTGATGCCTCTGCAAGCTCTTGCTCTTTGTCCAGAGGAGAATCTGAGACTGATTTGTAGGACATGTTGAAATGCCTGCATGAGGAAAGATGAACACGCTATATAGGCACTGGGTGGAAACTCCCCTTTAGGGACTAGGATAAAGGGAAAAAGTGCTAATCATGTTTTGTGCTGAGCAATCTGGGAATATTGGAGTCAATAGAGGAGCTTAGTTGTAGAAAGAGCATTGGTAATCTTCTTTATCTGGTTGATTCTCCTTCCCACAGAGAAGAAGAATGTTTTGTAGTTTACCCCTAGGATCCTCTGGATCATGAGATTCCCTGTCTCTTCAGGCTTCCAAGGTAGCAGTGAAGACTTGTGGGATTTTTGCTTTATTTCTGGGATTGCATCAGGGTGTGGAGCCTGTATTGCCCCTAAACCTTTGGGGATAGTCCTGGTTACTCATTATAAAATGCTAAATATGTACTCGTATTTTCCTAGGATGCTTGTGTTGCAATCAAATGCAATTAATTGCTATATCTCAAGGAAATGTTTTACTATATGAACAGTGTGTGTTAAGGGGACAAAAATACTTCTTGTTCATGTGCCAGTGGTATGTGTGTGATCTTAGTATCAAGGTCTGAACTTCAAGAACGCAGTGATTTTCTTTGCTATGTACATACAGGAATGTGCAGGTAATATTTAATTAATTGAAATACAAGGGACAAGCCAAAGTGGAAAAATGTGTGGAGAATATTGTATTTTGATAGCTTTCAAAAGATGTCCTATTTGAGAGGTGTGAATTTATGCATTTAGTTTCAGGTTCCTGTTTAGAATGAATATTCATCAGGATTAGCAGCATCTTCTGCATGAGAGGTATCAAACCAGGCTGCCAGCATAATGAATGCATTCCTTTTGTTCTTTGGTTTAAGACTCATTCTGTCAACTCATACACCTTTTAAAAAATTCCTATTTATTTATGTGATGCCAATTATCTGCTGAGGTCTGTAGACACAGGCTAGATAGAAAAAGATGGTCAGTCACTTCACTGTATTCAGGAATGTTTTGATCCTGTAAGCAGAATGACTTCTAATTTGCCTCTGGCAGGACAAATTCCCCTCTGTCAATCCAGTGAAAAAGAGTTTTAGTTTGGCATTGACCCCATGCTTTCATTTCCACAAATATCAGGACAGAAACATATTTCTCAAAGTCCTTTGTTTAGAGATAAAGGCAATAAATTTAAATTATGTTAACTAGTCTTGCATATTCTGCTTTACATGGGGAGTGGGGAAATAAATGATAAGAAAAAACTGTTTATTCATATCAGTCACTCTGACAAAACCAGAAAATCAGTCATGATATTAAATTTCATGTCCCTGGACCTTTGTGACCCAGCATAGAATATACTGTGACAAGGAAGAAAATCAGTTTAACAAGCTTTACATTTAGGAGCATGCTGAATCTGTAACTGCTATGTAGTTTTTGAACATGATTTGTTTTGTTCATTATTTTTGCTCCGTGTGTTGTTAAAGTTGCGACAAGCTAAGGACATCATTAATCCAAAGTTTGTAGAGATAATGTCTTGCATTAAACCAGCAAATACAGCTGGAAAAGTCAAAGATGCTTTCAAACACTCAGTCAGCACTTAATTATGGCTTGTGTGCCCAAAAGCCTCTCTGCTTCTCCCAGCTCGACTGTTTGGTCTTATCTGAGATTGTCTGTCTGGTCACAAACCCTGGTACTTACAGGCCACAGGAATCTTGCTGATTTCTGCTGGCTAAGGTACAGGCCCTGCCTCTGCCCACTCGCATACTTTTTCCAGGAACAAATGAACAAAATGGATTTTTCAGCAGTTTTTTGTAGGTAATGTAGGAAGCCTTGAAGAAGTGAAGGAATGGTACAGTTTTGTTGGGAAAATAGTCCTCCACCCTGCTGCTGCAACTGTTTAAAACTACTTTTTATCAGGAGCCCATTTTTTAGTATTAGTTTTTGAAACTTCCTGAGTAAAATCAAATTACTTTAATGACGTTTCTTTTTACTATTTGAAGGCAAATTGTTAGTAATTGAGATAAGAAGTTTGGAACTGGCCATTGTCTGGTAATTGACCATGTCAGTTTAGTTAAGCCTCTGCAGCTTTAGCTTATCTTGCCTCTGTATCCCCCAGTCTCAAGTCATACATTAATTTCTAGAAGGTTTTTTTTTTTCCAGAATCTTTTCTTCTTTGCTTCCCAGAATATTCTATAGGACTCTACATTTGGAGATGTTCTTCTGAGTAGAAACAGAGATTCAGAAGTACTCTGAAGCTCTTGTATATTATGGATTCTGTCAGATAACAAGGGTTTGCATTCTTCTGGGTCTGGTAGCAGATCTGTGCTGTATCCCAGGAACTGTGAGTGCTGCATTCCTAGAGGATCCTCATCCTTTTTCCAGAGGATGACTCACTCGAGGAAGGGGAGAATGAGTTTCAGGGCGAAACTCTTCCCTTGAAGGTGCAATCCGGTGTGGACTCAGTTCTGAGGCCATGTCCAAGAGTACAGCCAAAGTCCAGTTATGCATTTCAGCTACACCTAATCTGCAGCCAGGCAGTCCTTTGAGGACAAACAGTGTGGGCTTTATGAAAAGAGATTTGTCTTCCTAAGATCTGCAGGTAACTTGGAGAGGCAAAAATGTGTATTCAGCAGCAGCAGTATTGATAAACTGCCTGGGAAGAGGACCAGAATGCTCTCCACCTCAAGAACCTGCAGGAAGCAGTGGCTCCTGCTTCTCTGACTGTAGTGCTGACTGGTTTCCATGTCCCTGTGGCAAATGTGATCAGCAGAAACCTAAAGACAACCCAACACCTGCCTTCAATGAGCTGGCCTTGCTCAAACCTGAAGTAAAAGATCATACGGCTTACTCTTCTTTTGCTTGCATCAGCATTAAGTATGTTCGCAAATGCCACTCAGTATCCTGGTTGGTAAGCCATGGCATGAGTAACAATGCAGGAAGTTGTTTGCAATCACACTTAGATGCCCACATATTGTCAGTGGTTATGAAGGGCGAAAAGTCAGATGTCTTCAGTCACTTAATACACAGTTTCTGGTGTATTGCACATAAAATTCTTGAGTGCTGCTGTGAAAGAGTGCTTTATCATCTCTATAACTCAGATGACAAATAGAGACACCCAGCTATTCAACGCTCACTACACTCCAGTATATATATGGCCTCCTGGCTGCCAGGATGTTGTTGACTCATATTCAACTTGCCATCGACCAGGACCACCATGTCCCTTTGAGTGGTGCCGCTCTTCAGTGTCTTGCTCCCCAGTCTATCCATATATCCACAGTTGCCCCATCCCAGGTGCAGAATTCAGCACTTGCCCTTGTTACACTTCATCCAGCTGGTGATCGCCCAGAGTGAAAGAATTTTTCAGAGGGCAGCAATACTAACAGCTCCAACTAACTGGGTTTCTTTTTATTCCTCAAAAAATCAGCATGTCACCTAATGATCACCTTCCATTAACAAACTTGTCCTTAGACCTAGCACTATATACAAATAAAAACTTCCCATGTCCCAGTGTCGCCCTCAGTTATGTTAAGGTTTCTGCATCTGTCCTAGAATAGGTTTTTCTTTCTGTTTCCTGATGGGGAAATGTTATGCTTTCATACTTTTTTTATTGCCTGCTCACTTTGGTGCTAAATATTGGGTAGGTCATATTGGAGTTGGATAAACTACCATCCAAAATTCACTTACAGCTGAATTTTATAGCTTGTGCACCTGAAGCAAACCTCCTGTGACGCCATTGGTTCTATAGTTTTGGTTTGAATCAAAACCACGAAGACGTTTAAGAGAAACTGTGGTTGTGGGAAGGAGAGGAGAAGCCTATCCAAACATTTTGGAAATGTACTGTTTGTATTTTCCTTGAAAACTTTAAAAACCTATTATGTGGTTTCTGTGTTTTTTTCCCAGACAGCTTTGACTTTTCCACATTAATCATTTTACTCATCAATTTGTTTTCCTTTGTCTTCCCCTCAGCCAAAGCTTCATTAAACCCTTGCTGTTTATAGTTTCAGTATTTATTGCAAGGTGAGGAAAATTGCTCTGTTTAGATCAGAAAGCAACCCAAGTGCCAGATACACAGGTATGAGTCAGGGCTTCGGGTTTCCAAGCCAGAGCTGTGGAGCCTGTTCTTCACATGGGGCTCTTAAATTGATGTTTAAATTAGCGTTAAACTCATTAAATGGCTGTGCACATGCTTGAATATCTGTGGTCTTAGAGTGGAATTTAAACAAATTTTCATGCAGTCAATCAAAGTTCTATAGGCAGGGTAAGTACCCCTTGTGCATAGCACTACCGAGGTGCTTGGGAAGAGAACAAGAGAGTTTGCAGTTCAATATCAGTATTTCCTGAAGGCTTATATATTTCAACTGGAAGCTTATCATCTCAATAGATGCACTTTTAATTCACATAATTCTTTTATCTCGGTCCTCCAAAACTCAGCTCTGCTGAAATTCGGTTCATTGGACATTCAGTTCACTGGTGTTACAGCAGTAAAAGTTGTAAGAAACTCAAATTTGAAAGAGCCCAGCAAGTCTGCACTGGAACTTTAACTTTTCTTAATGCTCTAGGGAGAGGTTAATTCTGCTCAATCACCTTTTATTCACCTGCAGCATAAAAGGAACTGCAGACACTTTAATATCTGAATTGAAAGGTTGTTGAGTCACCATTATATCTCTGTAGTCTTTGTTCACTTGCTATTTTGCAGCTGCTTTTACCATTATTCACTGAGTTGCCACAGAAATCCCTGATAGTGGTACTAAGAGATTTTTATTTCCCTAGCAGTGGGAAATAAAGTGCTAATCCAAATCATTACTGCTAGCACCAGGGGGCTTTGCATTTAAAGTGCAGGTTGTACAGTAGAATTTGTAGCAGCAAGTGACAGTCTGCAGGCGTTTGGGAGCGTGTACTGGGTTATGTGTGTGAAGGTCTCTACGATTTTGAATTAGACTTTATAGGGCTTGCATGAAATATGCCTTGTCTGGGACTTGACCCCTTACCTACTACCATATTATAAGTCATTAATAACTCGGTAAGTATTTTTTCATAGCTTTACGTTTCTGCTATATGAGCTGAACTGGATTTCTTCTTATGTGCAAGCTGTAATTTGTGAGTGGTGCCAGATTAAGTTGCACTGTCCTGCTCATCTCTCAGAGGATGTCATGGAAGAGTACTATATATCTCTATGCAATATGTTATGTTATGTTATATTTATTATGTTACATTTATTATATTTATTATATTATATTTATTATATTATATTTTGTGGAAAGGTATATAAGAAAGGCAATTACTTAATGAATCCTGAAGTACCTTCTACACTTTGAAATGGTACACAGCCTGGAGTACCAAGGAAAGCCAGAATAGGTGTTTGTTACCTTTACCACACTACACCTGAGTAGAAACCCCAGGGTCACAGGTTTTGGGTCAGGAATGGCTTTACCATGTGGGCCACTGGGTTTCCAGTACAGAGGCATGGGCTCAGCTCTTCCTATATAATCACATACAGTGCACCGAGGCCCCTGTAAGTTGCCATACCATAAAGAAAACAAAATAAAATAGTCTGAGGGGACTTTCCCAGTCTGACTGAAATAGTGAGGAAAAGTTGATACTTTATCCTGTTCTTCTTCCCAGTGTGTATGAAGAGAGGAGCAAACCACAGTAGCTGTGTGCTATACCAGGTCTTCCAATTATCCATATGGCTGCAGGGAACCATAGCAGCAGTGTTGCACAGTAAGTTCAAAAGATACTTTAAGCCATTTTTTCTTGCTCAGATGAGTAATACTGGTTAAAAAAGGTACCATTCTGATCTAGGAGTTTGATAATTAGTGTATTTCATCATCACATTTAATTTCATAGTCATTTTGTGCAACCGTGAGGGCTCAAAGCATGTTGTGTTAAGTCAGACAGGCCTTCTACGACCTGCTTTCTGACAAAGCAGTCAGTAGCTTATAAAGGAACCGGCCTGTGCTTTTCAAAACCAAAGAAGCAAATCAGTACATGCTTTAAACCTGGAGACTCCAGACTAGTTGTACCAGTATCCCACTAACTGGGCCCTGATGTGGTAGGAATTTGGGTTCCCTTATGCTACATAGAACATTTGATCAGGTATTAAGCAAATTTGCACCTGGTATCTAAAAGCAATTGATGATGCAAAGGATTACTCATTTTATTGTTCAAAAGGGAAGGAAAGTGACTTTTGGAATGGTTTGTGAGTTTGGAGGGGAGGTAGAAGAATCAAATATTTTGTGTGTTTTCCTCTCCTTTCAAATAAGTCCAGCGATGTGATTCTTGCAGTGGTGCTTGCAGCTGAAGCTTGAGCGTCTCTGTGAAGAGACTTCACAGAGCAAAGTCAAAGCAATGAAATGGATTGCACAACTGGATCTCACTTGTGGTCTCCTCTGAGCTCAGAATTAAAATGAACTACAAACAAATATAACAGTGTTTCCCTTATCCATTTCTCCTGTGAGAAAGTGAAATAAGAAAGACACACAGCATAATAATGAAAAGAAAGCCATGTTTTTAGAATTCTATCTGTCATAGCCAGTGGTCTGGCAAATAGTCTTAGAGAAGGGGGTTGATTTCCAAGAACCCAGCTGGTTCTTTGCTTGTCCACAGGCTTTGTGTTTTACTCTGTATCTCACGTCTTTTTCAAGCCTTTCCCTCCTATAAGGGTGAAAAATAGTAGGGTGAGTGAATATACACAGCCAGATTTCTGTCCTTGCCGTGATGGATGGTGAGGAATTAGCAGCAAGAGGAGAAATTAATCTGCATTGTCATAGTTCATGTAGATGCCTAAATAACAATAATAAAATCATCTGTAAGCAAAGGTGTCATAATGCAATGTCTTTCACACTACTGCCCACAAGGCTTCAGCTGGCCTAAAAGGTGGTCTGAGCTTGAAGTGGTCAAGCTGTGCTGAGCTATGCTGTACATGTTCAGTTTCCTAGTTATGCAAAGCATGTTAAATTGCATGTCTGCTTTGGTTTATGTGCCATAATTCCTTTCCAGATTGTCCAAGTACCTAGCAATCAATGCCTGCTTAGTGCAGCTCTGTCAGTGTTTTCTGGGTGAAAGCAGTGGAGAGCAGGGGAAAAGATGTTTTTCATGTGTGCCCACTGCAAGAATTCCAGTCTGCACAAACCTTGTGTGATTGATGCATTTACAATCACCTGATACGAGTAATCTTAATTCCTTCTGTAATATATATGGCTTTGGAGAACATTGATTCTCTTCTGATACTTGGTTTAGACCTCTGGTTTTGTTGACTTGATTGGAGTTCGTTCCTATTGCAATGGATTGTGAGAAGAAAGAATCTGTCCCCATGTGTTTTGCAGCATTTGCAGTTTAATTTAAACCTGCTATGAAAAAAGAAATGGGATCTTTGAAAAGCTTGGTATCATAAGGCTTCTGGTATTTACACACCATCTGCTTCAATACACAATGGATAGCTGATCAGCGCCTTTCTGTAGCAGCAGGTAACATGGTTCTCCTGTGAATGGATAATATTGGCCCCAGTCCTCTACTAGTGTAAGAGGAAAGAAAACAGGTCTTAGCGAGGGTGTACATGTATATTCATTCTTCCTAAATTGCTGTGATCATGTATTGTTGTGCAACTTGAATGCAGTAACAAAAGCATTTGGCCTGTTAGCTCCTTCATGACCCAGTCATCTGTAAGGATGATGCCCTCAGCCATCAGTCTGTAAGATCTTGTCTCCCCTAATGACAGCAGGGGAAAGACTATCCTGTTGCTAAGTGTTTGGTTCAGAAAGAATAGTTTTCTAAAGCGCTGAATCTAACACCCTTGACTTTCTCTCTCTCTCTCTTTTCTCTCTCTTCCTTTTTTTTTTCTTTCTGCCTGCAGAGCCAAAATGCGGAACGCAGGCAAGAATAATTTTTTCCCCTGCTGTTCTATTCCAGCTTTCTTTAATATCTGAAATTCAGTTTTGAGAGGAGAAGTTTTTAGAAACTTGTATGGACCAATAGGGACTGGTCACAGCATTAATGTTGTAAAAACTTCTAATTCGATTTGTGCCAAAAGGTGAATGTTGTTGAAATGCCCAAGCACATCTAAAAGCAGGCTGAAATGGTTTGTTCTTAGCATGTGTTATGCATCCACAGGTCCCATTAGCTTTGTCTGGCCCTGTGCTTGACTTTTGGTTATTTGGGAACCAGTTTTTACACTACATTCTTTTATGCCTGTCAAGAACATTTAGACTGGAGTGGGAAAAAAAGCTTCTCATCCTCAGGCGAGATAAGTTCTTGACCAAAAGAGGCGAGAGAACAAGATCCCAAAGAGTTCCAGCATTATTGTGTTCATTAAAGGAATTGTGTGCTTGAATCAAGAAGCTGGCAGAGAGAAATATGAACTGGTGGACACAAAGTGTTTTAAATGGCTGTGTTACAAAGGAAAAATTAGCAAATAATGTTCTTGAAGTCTTAGGTGTTTGTGGGTATGGGCTCTTCTGCGGGCAGGTTTACTTTCAATTTTATAGCTATAAACCTAAGGAAACCCAGCTAGATGAGGACCCATTGGTCACTAGTATTATGTATCACCTGTATTCAGTCTGAAATACTGTCCCTTAAAAATTAGGAAATTAACAAGCCCAAGAATGTGAGAAACAAGCATTGTATATGATGCTTCCTACTTCTTTCTATTTTTTATCTTTTTTTTTTTTTTCAGTATCTCCATCCTCTTATCTGCTTACAGAATTATATGTGCTTGAGTCCATCTGTTAAGGTTGCATCTGAGAAAAAATGGGGACTCATCTGAAGAACATCTGATGTGTAATTTAGGAATCCTTTTTTTCTTGACTAATGTCAGCTCATCGACAATATGTAAGCTGCAAGCTCGTAAGCTGACCTGCTGAAGGGCTCTTTCTAGTTCTTTTTTCCCCGGATTCCAGCTGGACTTCTAGAATGCCTTGCTGTTCAGCACTGAACAACCTAGTTTGATCTTAGTTTCCCCAAGGAAACTGGTAGCATTTATGGACCATCAGTCCAGCTGAGACTCAGGAGGGATGCACACCTTTCTGAGGACCCACTTGCTTTACCTGGATGAAATCTTGGAGATCTTTGACTTGTAGATAGACTGAGTTGAATGCTGTGGTGAGAATGAGTTGGTGAAGGTAACTGTGGGATGGAGCAAAAGCAGATCTTCCTGCGCTATCCTTGTGGGACTCTTGCTCTGGTACCATATGTTTTAATGCCATTTTGAGACTAGAGCCAGGGAAGAGGAAGGAGTGCTAACTTCTTAGAAGCCAGTGATGGAGTGCTGCCTCCGCAGAGCAGCCCTGCTACACTTGTTGGTGCTAATTAATTTGTGTCTGTTGAGCTTCCTTATGACACAGTCTGTTCTCATTAACACCTCCCTGTAGATTGCTGCTGAACTCCAGAAATCTCATTCATTTGTGACACACATTTCACCATCCCAGGGAGACAAATTTATTTTGTTGACAAAGGTGCTGATAACACTATCAAGCTGCAGTTTAATGTGTGTTTCAGAGATGGAGAGAGGTGACAAGACAGCCTGAGTGGGAGAATGAGTTAAAAATAACACTCAGAATTGCAGCTGTAGTTTGTCTACCAGGTTGAATTGTTTGAGCCCCAGACCATGTAATACTTTATTGGCTACAGACAATTATGGTCAGTGTTTATTCCTTCTATCTCTGCCTCTTTATTCTACGTAGTAACATAAAAAGATACAATAGATACAATTGTTAGAATGAGAAGCTCAGAAATTATGTACGTATACTATGTATATATATATAGTTAAGCACACTATACACAAATCTCTGTGTTTCTCTAGCCTATATATATAGTTTGCTTTAAAAAAGAAAAAAATCAGGAGCTACTCTCTAAGTTAAATATAAGCCTTGCAGATAGAATATAGCTGAAGCTACTGCAAAATCTGGATCAGAGGCAGCAGCTCCTAGAGACCTTGCATCAGGTTTTAGAAATAATTTGCAACTAAATATATGAGACCTTTTTTACTTGGGCTGTGGCACCTGTCAGTGAGGCTGGCTGCTGCAGCAGAGAAAGGAGTAATTGCAAAAGCTGTCTGACTCCATATGTACGATGAAACAGCATTGGACAAGGAGACCTGTGCTATTTCCAGTGCAGCAAAGAACTCCGGAAATTCTGGAAAGCCTTCCCTTGCCACCGTAACTCCTCCTGCACTCACAGCATAGCTACAGTCTATGCAGGCTGAAGCCTATCTAAAAGTGGGAAGTGCTGGCCAAGAGCTGGGGCATTTGGTTCCTTCCACTAGGAGGAGGCACCAACTAGAAGGCACCACCCTTCTAGTTTACATGATCTAGTCTATGTGGAAGTCCATATTTTATAGTTACAACCATTGAAGTCAGGAGTTTGTATGGCTGTTAGCAGGAGTCCCTCCTGAGATCGGCTTTTCCTTGATTTTCATGGTCTTCTCTGCATCTTATATTGTTCCCTTCTGAGTGGCTTTATGCTTTACTCCTGTTCTGTAGCATGACAAAAACTCCACTGGAAATGCAGAAATCAATTTTTCTGCCTTAATGGCTAACTCAGAATGACTTGATTTTTGCCATTTCTCTTCAATCCTCTCTGAAACATAACAAATAGCTCATCTCATAGTATGGTTTCCTCTAGCTGTGTTGGCAATGCTCCTGTACTGTGGTATGCCAGAAACTATACTTTCTTACCACATTCTCATTTTCTTGGGTCCAGGTAGTAATTATTCTAAACATCACATACATCCCTGAGAAAGCTGAAGAGACCAGAGTAAAACTGACAAAGACAAAATGAGGCTTGAACACCCTGGTGCAACACGTGGTGTAGAAAGCTTGCATAGAGTTCTCTGAATTTTTCTGATATTGATCTCTAATTCTGTTTTTTATGGCCATGGGTTGCTTTTGCAGCCCCACTGACAAAGACTTCAATTTTATACATCAAGGATGACCTCTGTCGTTAAAATAACTTCAGAAAGTGACTTTGGACACCCATTCAAACCTGGACTGCCTTTGTGGAGTCCAAGCCAAGCTAAAGCTGTCTTCCTCACAATAATGAGATGTTAACATGATCCCAGCAGAAGAATAAATCACGAACCAGAACAATCTGCTCACCTTATACAGACCAGTACTGAGTTAATAGCTTAGCCTTGCCACTGGAGAGGGGTTATCCACTGACTTCCCATTTGCCCATCTTCTGTCTCAGTTGCATTAGAAATGGCTTCAGATATGGGTGGAAATGCAGACTTAACTAATTCTTGGTCAATTTAAAAGGGTTTTTGCAAAGAATACCTTTGAAGAGTGGCTGTTTAAATAGGAGGCTTCCTGTTTTGAAGAAATATTTTTCTATTTCTGCTTTTCTCAAGTTTTCCTTCTGTTCAGCTTGGCTTTGCCCTTCTGCTTAATCTGAAAGGACGATGGTAAATTATGGCAAAAGTTGTGGAAAAGTCTACCAGCCCAAGCACAAAATCTTCCTGGGAACATGAAAAGGCAAGTGGTTTGCTTGATTTGACAGGCTAGTACTTACCCTGTGTTTTACATCTCAAAAAGCAATATTGCAGCTCCCAGGCTCTATAAAACGCTCATGTCACTTTTCCTATATAAGTATAGGAAGTTTTTTTGTATACAACTAAGTTGTATAAGGTGTATACAAAAGGAAGTTGTATACAAAAAAAGGCACAAAATAATTGAAAACTTGAGCAACAACGTCTTTGCAGTTCGCAGGTGCTAGAATACACACCTTCAGTGCTTCCTGTGCCAGGACTCCTCATGGAGGGAAGCCTGGCTTTGGAAACTCCACTGTGCTCTTGCAGAGCTGATCAGCTTTCCCATACTTGGAACAGAGGCCTGCTTCCTCTCTCGCTGAAGTAAAAAGAGTGTAATTCAAAAACTAATGAAAAGAGTGCATAGCTTCCATAGGAATACATGACAGGAGATTCAGGCTTCTGTTTTCACTTTAACATTAGCAACATCTAATGAAGATAAGCAGTATCTTCTGCTTTGAAGCATCGGCTTCATTAATCCTTTGCCTGCTGCTGTGCATTAGATGCACAAAATGCTTCTCCAGCCACTTTGTGGCCCAAAGAGCAAAAGTGTTACTTTGGCCACTTCTTTCCATTTTTCAGATCCTGGTCCATTGCTCGTTTGTTGCGTTGTCTTAATTTCAGTGCACTTGTGAAGAAATACAGGCATGTGGCATGAGGCTAGGGAGGCATGAGATATGGGAGCATAGTCATTGATCATTCAAAGAGATGTTGAGGCATTCCTGTAGGACGGACATGTGAGGGTCTCTCACAGGCAGATAAGCTGAGTCTTTTTCCTCTTCTCCTCACATGTAAGAGAAAAGCATTTTGTATAAATTTAGGCAATTTTTCTTTTGATTTAATTTCTACTAAAGCAAAGTAATAATTCATTTTCAGAATAAACAGCTCAGTAATCACAGCTCTCACTCTGAAATCTTCAGCATGCTTCTGACAGACCCTCCTCCAAAACAGGACATGTGAAGTGGACTGTTAATTGCTTATTGTATTGATTTAATGAGGCCATTTTTCTTCAAGATGGTTTGGATTTAACAGAAATCTTCATGCTTGTGTTTTCTACTAGCATCTTCAGTGGACTCACCTACATGCCACAGGCTTCTTAGGCATACCTTTTGCACATTAATTAAACGAGAAGGAATATCAGCATTCACAACAGGCAGCAAAAAAACCTGAAGTAACAATACTTTGCTCTATGTCATGCGTGTGACTCGAGGCACTTTTCAGAGGACATATCTCATCCATTTGACATATAGAGAAATTAAGACTGGGAAGTTTTGCTAGATTTCTACAGGTAACCATGGCAGAAGCCAAAGATTTGAAAGTTTCTTGGCCAGTTCCTCAGGTAAGTAGCACTTTTCTTATACCTGTATTCTTGGTTACGTTGTTCAGCACTGCCTTTGAGGAGGTGAGATTTTACAGTAGCTCCAGTTCAAACTTTGGCCCACTACGGACAAAGATAATTGAAGGGTGTTTACAGATGCCACAGCTAGTCAGTTGTCTTCGTAGTGAAGAACTCTACCCTGTGTTGGTGTTCTCAAGGTGAAGAGCTGAAAGATTGTCCAGAGCCGCAGGCAGCCAGGCAGTGCCTTATGCTGCTTTTTGAAGAACAGCAGAACACACAGGATGTGCAGCCCTGTCAAAGGCTTTCAATGCAAGTCCCTCTGGCATGTGTGGGCTATTTTTGTTTTTGATGTTAATTGTTTATCAAAAGCAGCTCAACTGTTGGGAAACCAACAACAACTTGTAGTCTGCTGTGTTCAGACCATGCCTATATCATCTTTTAAGCAACTTTTTCTACGTCTTGAGAGGACCCCAGTTTGTAAATCTGGACCTCACAAGCGCTCCATCCATCTCGATGTGGCATCCTCTGGTGTGGTCTAGATGACCCCTTGCCAAGAACAGGCATGGTATGTAGACCTACTCTGCACATTGTGACTGACTCTTCAAATGCTGAGGCAATTTTTTAATGAACACATTGTTTTCAGTTTTAAAATGTTGCTCAACCCACTTTGCACATAGTTAACACAGACTATTTTACAAGGGCTTTTTCAGAGGATGACCTGTCAGTATGGATATGGCAGAAATCCGTAATGATGGTCTGACTTGTTTTAATTATTGGCCGGTGAACTCTCTTGATTTGCGGGGATTTGGTTGGGAGGCTGTTCCTGTTAGTTGTGCATTGTTGAAGTGATTGTCAGGCTGGGCAGGTGGAGGGAGATCTCAGCTTTAGAAAAGCCAAGGAAATAAATATAAGACAAGGTCAGGGAAATGTTTTTCTTTTATGTTCAGTACTAAACATTCACGTAGTTTTCAACTTGCTCTGCTCCTTCTGTTATCATTTGGTTCATAATAAAATTTCTTACTTGTTTTGTGCTCACTTAAGTTTATCTAGGAACTTGCATTGTGGCATCTTTGCAAAGTCATGTCATTTTGTGTTGCAGGAGGTGCAGGCCAGAGTGAGGTCTATAATGAGTTAATTTTTTCTCACTAACTTAATCTGATCATTCTGAAATACCTAATTTTCCTATCTGAGAAAACCCCAAACCCCATAGATTTATCTCTACGTAAGCAGCTAACAAATCAGATGCACAGAAAACAAGGTATATTCAAAATACTTTTATGCAGCCATGGCAGTACAAAGCTGTAAGTGCCTCCTGTCCCACACTGAGAATTTCCCCTGAACTGGAGGAATTTGATTGCCCAAACAAAGGGTCTGTACTCTGGTGTGCAAAGAGCTGAAGGCTGTTTTTTCTCCTATCTAATCCATATGCTGCTGCTAAAGGAAATTAAAGTAAGCATCCAGCTTTCCTCCAGTATTCAAATCTTGCTTCAGACCTTGCATTGGCTGAATATGGCCGTGTCTGAAATACCTCTGCAGTGTCTTAAAAGAAAATATCATCAATGTAAAAACTAAGTATTTGCATGACAAACAGCAGTTAACATTGCTGACTCTTTTTTTTTTTTTTTTTGAGACGTGGGGGATCTTTTCTGTGCTACTGAGTGTATCAGGGCTAAGAAAAGTATCCTTTAAAATCCCAGCCATAATTGTGCAGCACTCTTTGGACTACATAGACAGCTCCTCAGGATGACTCTCACAGATGCTGCTGACAGCAAGACATCAAACAGCAAAAGGAAGGAAGTTTGCCCTCTCCCAAAGCTGCAAGGACTGACCCATTAGCGGGGCAAGAAGAGCCAAGTGTGTGCAGCGTCTGGGAAGGAGGTGGCATAAGTCGCTGCTGAAAGCTTTCCTGGTCCCTTGGCTGTAACCTGTCTCGCTGGATCATGAGCAGCTTCCTGTGGCTGCAGGAGGCCACCTGCTCCCATGCTCACTCAACAAACAGAGGATTTATTCCTGTCTTCCTAGCTGAGTTTTTCTTTTTAGCTGCTTCCCAGAGGCTGAGCAGCTAGGGAAAGAGAAAGTTCATTAGTTTCCCTGTTGTTTCAAGATTTTCTGCTCTTCCCTCCCTAGGGGTTGCATTTCACATGAAGTGTAATAAAACAGGATATTGTGGGAGAAGTTAATGGGTGGGTCAGGCACTCTCAGCATGAAGCCTTTTTTTGATTAAAGGCTGCTGCTGAGAAACCTCTGGACTCTCACCCACATGTGCCCTCACTAACAACACAATCAGCCCCTGGGAAAAGGGACTATAAAAAGAGAGAGGTGGGAAAAAAATAGGTTTGGTGTTACGTGTCCCCCAGGAGGGACCTGTGTGTCTTCTGTCTCTGCAATTTCTTTCCTGAGAATGGCTGAGCTAGAGCTATTTAGCATCCTGCAGTCGATGTGGTGATACGTAGGATTTGAAGTAACTAGTTGCATATATGATTCATAGGGGTCTTGTGTAGTAACAAGGCAGAGATGTACAGAAGGCTGCCAGCTGCTCAGCTGTAACAGTGTGGTGACCATAGTGTTATGGTCAGGTCAGTCTGTCATGAGGGTCTCACACAGGGCTCGCAATGTGGCCAAGGCTTTGCTGCTTTTTCTTCTTCAGTTGTTGCTTTTACATGGCAAACTCACTTGAGGCTGTTGGCAGAGACCATGGGACACAGATAAACAGGACATCTGGGTATGTTGCTCTTCTGTGCAGCAGCTTTAAAGCCACACTGGAACACTCTTTCCCTTCTGCCCCTTCTCCTTTCCCTTCCCCTACTTTCTCTCTCCCTTTTCCCAGGATCTCGGTGGTTGAGGATCCCTTTATTCCTTTCCTCTCAAGCAGCTGTCTCAGGGCCCTTATTCCACAGACTTTCCTGCACGCAAACTTTTTGTTGCTGGGTACATTTTCTGTTCTTAACACAACATCCAGTGACTGACTGCTGTTTTCACCCTCATAGAAAATTCATTTAAAAGGCATAATTTGGTTTCTTCTTATCTTTCTTCAAATATCTGCTTTCTCAGATTATTTTTTTTCTCAAGCTCCCACTTTTGCTTGTCCATTAGCAAGTAAGTGCTTATTAGAAATGTGTTCCTTCTTGTGTACTGTTTCCTGGACTTACTGGGATTTGTAGTGTCAGAACTATTCTTCAGATAACCGTTATTAGGAGTTGGTGTGTGTCAGCTGACTGACACTTCTGAACTAAAAGCAAGGCTCTGTCAGTTATCCTTAAATTCCCCTAGGATACGGGAAAAGGGGAAGCCCTCTGTGGTCTGGAAGTGATATACAGTGATAACCACCTGAGTTTCCTGCACAAAGCACCTGCCCAACGATTACTGACCCAAAACTGTTAATATTTTACTGAGGTCCAAATTATGATTTGTGTATTTGTATCAAACCTTTTATTGTAAGCCCCATTTTCTGATAGAGGCTTTGGAAGACCAGTATTTTATTGTCTTATGATTCTTGGACAATGCATTATGCTTTCCTTCAGTTGAAACTATAAGGAGAAGTTATGGCTGTATTTTACACAAAGAAGGTGCCAGGTTTAGGTTTCTTGTTCACACTTGCCTGTGTTTAGTTTCTGAAAGAGATCTTCAGCTCCATTTTTTTACCAGATGGGAAGGTAGGAACCTTTGAAATGTATTTATATAAGACCAAACAGAAATGCCTCAAATTTAAGAAGGGAGCTGAATGCCCTTTCTGAATTCAAGCTGGTGGCAGGACTGCAGGTGCCAGGTCATCTCACTGTGGCATCTCACCTCCCACCTCTGCCCAGCAGCATCCCTCTTCACCCTCTCTGTGCCTTCCCTGTTGCCCTGGCCTGAGGGGATATTAGACACTCTCTAGGAAGCAGCTTGTCTCGGTCAGGTGTCTGTGTTTTATCTTGTAACTCCCTCCCTGTGATTGTCTTGGTCCTTGGCTTAGGGCTGAGTCGAAGGACATGGGTGACACATGAGTGTCATGCTCTCTTCACTGCTCTGGTTTCTCCTCAGCCAGCCCTCTCAAGGTGCAACTGGGAGGGGCACATTTCCAGGTACCCTGTCACCTCTGTGAAACTCAATGGCTCACAGGGAGCGTGGTTTGCCACCCTGGGCCACTCCTGGGGCTCAGCTCTGCTGCCTCTGCGGTGCCCCCAGGACTGCCTCCCAGATGGTTTGGGCGGGAGAGGTTACGGGGAGGAGATGTAGAAGGTGGGTGTGCCCTAACAAAGTGATCTCCTTCTGACCAACCTGCCGGCACGTCTGCAGCTCCCACTGTTAAAACAACAGACTCCAGCCAGGTAAAGCATCCCAGAGTTGTTGTTGGTTTTACTTAATAACAGGAACTGCCTGGCTTTCTTGCCCCCACCTCTTCCTGGAGTTTTACTGCTTGAGAAGAAGCTGTTGGAATTTGGAGAAAAGCAATTGATGAAGGAGTTGGGATTTTTGACTGACATAGTAATTACGCTGGAAAATGTAATTTTCCTTGCATATTAGAGATGGGATTATTTCAAGGAGATCTTATTAATATGCTGTTCACCAACAAAGAGCCCAGTAACCTCTCTCTTAATAAGATTAGCATGAGGGTCATAATGCAGGAGGCTGCTAGGGTGATGTATTCAAGGTTTTGTCCTAAAGAAATAAATTATCTCCCTGTCTGGTGAGGGCATACAGGAGTTGATTTCATTTAAAAGACATATACTCATTTTCTGATAGCTAGTGGATAACCTGTGCCCAAATTCCTTTGTCCAGATGCTGTACATCAGCAGCAAAATCCCAGAGTTCCGGGGGGAGCCTGGAGCAGAGGTCAGAGCAGCTGAGAATGAGCAGGCAGGTAGTTCCTCTGGCATCCCTCCTTAGATCAGTGACTTCCTCCTGTAACTGCAAGCATGACCCTCTACTGCCTGCTTCTCTTTCTCCGTCTATAACATGTGGATAATTATCGTCCACAAGTAATCTAAGATTAATGGCTGTTTGTGCAGTGCTCCAGCTCCCATGGAGCAAGGTCTGCACCCCTCGTCACGGACTACAGCTACTGCCATCATATCATATGACCTATTGTGTTCTGAAGGGGTGGGAAATGGGAATAGAGAGGGATGGAAAGAGGTGCTGTCAGTTTGGTTGTAGTTTGATCAACATGTGAAAATTCAAGCTTTTCTGGGACACCATGTAGGTGATGCAGATGCTTTTTCTTGTTACACAAGACTTCTTCTACACCCTGCTGACGGCTGTGGCGTGTTTTTTGGTAAGCCAGAGAGTGACACTGCTAAAAACATTTCCAGGCAGCTTTCTCCTTCTTGACTCTGCTCACATCTGTCCACCATCTGTTTTGATTTTGCCTCTGTTGTGCTACATGTAAACATCCTCTTGAAATGTTCAGGGCACAGGAAGTTTGGGAGTTCCTCCCTTCCAGCATAGGGTGTGAGGTGCAACCTCCTGCTGCTGCATTAAATGTGGGAGATGCTGCCCAGTGCCATAGAGGAAAAGCAGCTGGTATTTATTATGGGCACTGCTGGTCTGTGGGAGTCTCAGTCATGGGTCAGGGATCCCTGTCATCGGGCTAAATGTGCAAACAGCGACAGAGTCCAGTCCATACTGTCCTGTGCTAGCCTTTCCATAGCAAGTTCTACCACCATCTATAAATATTTTTAAAGTTAAAACCACAAGTTAACTCTACCTCAAAAAGGGAGATATGTCAGATGGTAGAGTCTTCAATGTCACTGTTGATTTTTACCTGAAAGGCACTGATGTATTGTAATAGAGTGCAGTGGTGTAAAACCCCTTGATAGTTTACCAGGGGAGCCCAGGACATCTCTTGCATTCAAGTTGTGTGTTTAACTGCTTTATCATTCAAATAAATAAATGGAGCATTGCTTATCCTCTTGGTTTCTTGATATCTCATTAACCTTTCAGACAATATGCAGAAATAGGGGTAGAGAAAGGCTACTTCAAGTTTAGGCAGGCTGAAAGTTTGCCCATCCCAGTGTAGTGAGCTGCAGTTAGGAAGTACATTTTAATGCAGCTTCAGTTTGCTTATGAGCAAGATAGCGCCAACTCTTAACATTATGGTTCTTATTCTTATAAAACCATAGGTAGAAGTGGTGCAATAAATTGCAGAGTCATAAAGCTTCATTTTTGGGGCATACACTGGTCATGTCTGAAGGTATTTATGCAAGGTATTGTATGTTACGTGTTACTAATTTATGGTTTGAGCCAGGGGAAGGGTAGCATGTCTGAGAACATTGCTTTGGTGGATTTGGTGAAAATTTAGAACACAAGGTTGTCCCTATACCAAAGAAATGCTTTTGGAAAGGTATCTTATTTAACTTAAATATCTTACAATCTAAACAGATAAGCGTGTTAGTGACAGGGCAGAAGAGGTCTGAGGTGAGCGGAGGAGGGCTTGCAGTCCTCTTGTTAGTGCCATAGTTACATTTCTTGGGCAAGGGATAGTGATAGTTTCTCTTTTTCCCTGAAATACCTTTCTTGAAGTTCTCAATAAGTTATCAGTTAAGTGAACCAGTTGTATAGCTGAAAAACATCAACTCTTTTAAAAGTTTTTTTTAATATACTACTGTGTCTCAGTGGAGTTGCAAATAGGATTTTCATATTTCTGGATAGGGAAACCATGGGAAGAACTCTTCTGGCCAGACAGTACTTGATTACTTTCTTTTAGCCAGTTGCAGGCATAACAGAATCTGTTATGTTGTTGTATCTGCTCATCCTCTCTTTGTTAAAACAGACTACATATAAAAGACTAATGATCAGGGGATTCATTGGTGATGGTGGGAGGAATGGATAGCCAGTACAGCTTCTCAAAATGCCTAAACCTCAGTTACAGATTTTGGAGGTTCTCACTTTCTTCCTCCTACAATATTGCTGTTATGTCTGTTTTTACAGAAGTCTCACTTGCCAAATGCAATTGCATTTTCAGTGTAGGTAAACCAGGTCAGAGTCGGTATCAGCAGAGATAACACTCCCCTTTAGTAAGTAAACAAAAACACTTAACATGTTTCTTTCCTCTGAAAGCTGTATACATTGCTTCATCATCTGCTTGAATACTGGAGTGTCATTTAGAGCTTAACTTACAATTTCAGTGCTAAGGCAAATTAATTGCACTGCTGTTTGCTAGGCAATGCTTCTTCAGAATAAAGAGGGTGTAAAGGCTCCACTGGATTGCAGTCATAAAAAGCCAGTAAAGGTGAATAGCATGATTTCAGTGAGCTACCAGATGTTAATGTTAGAAGGGATGGTCAGGTCATCCTTCCTGACATCCTCAGAAGTCAAGGTTAAGAATTTTGTCTGAGGCTGCTGCACTGGACAGTTGTTCTGCCAAGCATACCTATCCAGCAAGATCTCTGCATGGGACACAGGGTTTGAGATACCTGTTCAAATGTGTCCTAGTCTGGTCAGAACCAGAAGAGTGGTTGATTGATAATGCAGGAAGGGAGCGGGTGAACTGTCTCATAAGACAAGTGATGTACCAAACTGCCTGACTGCCTTCTGCTCTCAGAGTCCTCTGTGAGTTCCACTAGCAGCCACATCACCCTGGTCTCCTTTGGGTTTAACCTTTTTTGTGGCTTTCACAATATCACTTTTTTGCCTGTCAAGCTCCTTGGAGACAGTACTTCTTTTATCGGTGTCTTGTGTATCATTGGATGTTCTGCTGTCAGGGTTTTACTGCCTGTTTGTATGCAACAAAGCAGAGGGAAGGCTGTTACTGGAAGGATACACGTTTAGTGTTTAGATTTTTTTTTCCCACTGGTTTGTTTTACTGTCACAGTGAGACAGATATGAGGGGAAATGTGCAAAATGTGTACTCAGCTACCGTTGTAGCTGGGTTGTAACATTGTAGAATATTCTTATGTTTGAAAGACAGAAATTTTCAGACTATTGTAATTTGACATCCAACCTCAATATCTGGCAGGATTTCCAAGTTGACTCTTTTTCTTTTTAAAAGTTGCTAGTAACTTCCTTTTTAGCAGTTTGGCTGCAACATTTGCAGTTTTAGTGTGATACGCTACTCTTGGTGCCTGTCTGTGGTGAAGTCTGGCACTGTGCGTATTTTTTTGTTGCACTTAGGAAGGAGCCTCTCTTGCCTGCACTTCATTTGCCTCAGTAGTGGAGCTGGCCTCTGAAAGAGGGAAAACTGTGTCTTGCAAAGATAGTCTGACCAAAACCCAAGAATTTTATGATTCTACCTTTGCATCCAAAAGCTGGGCACAGACAACAGGAGAAATATATCTCTGTGTGGAAGCCTCATAGTTTGGGCTTAGCTGGGGACTTGGGCCATTTCTGGAAAGGTCACTGTTAGCCTCTGCCAGGATGGAGTGTAAAGTCAAGCTCAGGTTCTTCCCACTGACTTGGGTCTTCAGAAATGGAACAGGGCAGCTTCATGGCTGTATTTCAGAACATGGTGAAAGAACTGTGACTTGTTATTTTCTTTTATACTGGGTTTGGAAGCCAGCAGAAAAAACGCAAAGCAGGGTACCCTTCTCATGAATTCACTAGAGAAGTAATTTTGTATATTATTCAGCAATAGCAGCCAGTCCACAGCCTGCAAATGAATTTCTTGGTTTCTTTCTAGTTCCCTTTTTAGAAACATACAACAGTGTCTTTTTGGGCCTGATATACAGCTTGTGTACAATGTGACTATTTTCTACAAAAACATTTATGGTGAAGCAAAGTGAAAGCACAAAAGCAGAGCTGCTGAATGGAAGCCTTTTTGTATTAGCACCCTCTATCAAATATGAGGTATTTTCAAGCTAGCTTACCAAGTTCTTGTGAAATTGCTTGCAAAAGGAGTCACATTTTAAAAACACATAGGAACAACTTCTTCCTTGTCATCTGTTTCCAAAAGCAGCTTTAAACACAAACACCACTAGCTTTCATAGAAACTTAATGACACTTGATTACAAAGATTTCTTTTGTGTATGAGAGCTTAAACCTATTTGTTCCTAGCATCTGAGCTTTTAATTTTTTAAATAAAATTGCTGAGGTTATAAATGTTTTTGTTGTCAAAGCATTCTCAGGAGCATCGTCTTAAGACAGCACCAGCAAATGGTTCTTCTCATTTCAAGTGCAAAAGGTAGAGTTTCTAGATCTTTTTCAGTTTAGAGGGCAAGCTTACAATGTCACTCCACCACCCTGCTGTGGCCTGTCCGTGTTAAAAAAGGAGTTTTGTATCACAGGGAGAAGGAAAGGGAAAACATAAGAGGAGTAAGAAAAAGAGATGTTTTACTGCTGATCACAGGTATTTAATAAACCCAAAGAGGCTCACAGGAGAGCTGACTTCATGTCCTCTACAGGGAGAGCCACAGAGCTTCTGATTTCCATAATGTGCTGAAGGCACTGAGCCAAAATTAGCACTGGTGGCACTGGCCAGTACAACACCTGTTTTTCAGTAGTGCTGCACTCATTTACTTCAACAACTCCCAGGTGCTCTTCTTCTTGTTGGGCATTTTTGCCCTGAGTTGTTGTGATGAATAGCTAACTATCTGAGATGCTTTTAATCTTCCACCACAGGGATGTGGCAAAAAGCATTTGTGCCAAATGCTGACACAACTTCTGTTGGTGGTAGGATTTGGCTACAGCCATTGCTGACTGTCATAGATATGGCATTTGCATAGGAAGTCTGAATATCTGTCCCAGGAAATATTTCTGGCCTTGCTGGTCTGTACATGCACACTTGTACACTCTCTTCGCATTTTTTTCACTTAGGTGAGCTTCATAGTAGCCAATGCTTTGCCTTCAGTGAGATGAATTTGGTCTTTGCTGGTTGGTTTGATACAACAGTAGAAATAAAACTTGTGTGCCTTAGGTGTGTTCTAATCCTGATTGTAGTTGAACAGAGAAATGAGATTTGGGTTCAGTTACAGGTGCCTGTTCCCACTCTTAACCTTTCTTAGACTGCATAAAATTTTCCAAGGGAATGCTTGAAAGCCTCTCTTTTCAGATATCTGAAAATTAGGTTGGATATGGCAGTAGCAAGTATCCTATAGGGAACATTTCAGCACTGTGAAGTGGTCTACATGGCTCAGATTCAGAGAGAGAAAAAGATCCATTAAGTACAGAGCTACAATAATTGTGCAGCTGAGGTGCTAAAAAACACAAGCATTTGCATTTCTCTTTTGAGTCTTTGAAGCAGCAGCTTGCCAGTAGCTGAGTTCCTCTTAAATATATGTGACACAGCCATTTCCTTATTATCACTTTTATAGACAAGGAATCCAGTAGCACGTTACTTCTTCAATGTCCTGCCATTATGAAGAGATTTGCTGTTCATTGTAATAATGCCAATCATGATGAAATAATTTTGCATTCATGTAGATGTCATGAGCACTTCAGATTATTTTCTCCCCTAATTTAAATCAGTAAAGGGACACTTAAAAGCAGTATCCGTACACCCATTGCTCTGCCAATGAGCAGAGGAAAAGCATGCCTGTAGATTTAGGCTTGCATAATCCCCTGCACAGCAGGGAAGCTTCCTCCCGGCTAGAAATTAGCAACCAGCCCTTCTGGATTGATTGACTCTTCCTTGTGACAGCATGGACCTTAATCAATTTGTTGCTTACACAACGGGCACATCTGTGCCTGCCGAAGGCGTTTCACTGTCATTCAGCTGCTGGCTCAATTTAATGGACCACTTACTGTATCAGATACCTGCTTTGAGGGTCTTTTGGAGCTGAGGAGGGGAAGGAACTCTCTGTATTTATCAGAAGAACTGTCCTCTTTCTCTTTTGCCGAGTGCTCTGGGTGCTTCCCCTCACGTAAGTGCACTTTATCTGTGAAAGGTTGCTCTGCCATGATCAGCCTGTTGTCAGTGGATAAACTCTGTAGTTCAGTGATGCAGAATGTCTGCTCAGTGAACTGGGAGAGAGAAATAATTTGGTGGCAGATGCTTGGAGTTCAAACAGCACTGAACTTCTAAGTGCTAATGTGAATTGCAGAGTGTGTGGGGAGGGTACAGGAGGGGAGAAGCACCGAGGGACCAGAGGGTTTGTGCAGAGTGAAGAGGGCCAAAAGGAGGCATTTAAATGACTCTAGAGCTCTCCTATTTAACCCAAGCTCTACCAGGTCATCACAATGCAAAGAAAAACATGCAAGTTTTTACATACTATGCACTCACGTAATTTCCTGATGCTCTCTAAGATTTTTGAAGGTCTGAGTGTTTCAGGTGGCTCTGGAAACCCACCTGTAGCTATTTTGTGTATCACTGGGCACATAAGTTACTCAACTTTCCCAACACTCTTATAAGTCAGCTGAGAAAAGAGTGGCGTAGAGGAACTATGTGATCAGCTGAGGGTCATTGATGAGGTAAGCTGCAGGAAAGACTGGAATTTTGAAGCCCCGGTCTTCAGCTTTCTGTCCTAGATTTCCAGCCTCCTCTGTTCTTTCCCCATGTCTTGGTAAGTAAGTCTGGTGCCATTTTACTATATCAGAATGGCCCCAGCTGGCCCTAAAATATCTGTGACTTCACACCAGGACTGTATGGTTCAGGTCTGTGTCCTGAGCACTGAGTCATCAAATCAAGCACGCAGGTATCCAACTGGCTAACTTCGTTTTCAGAGGCTGAAGGAGGGAAAGGATGGGAAACAAAAGAACAGGAAACCCAGTTTAAACCAGAGCAGCACAAGTAGGGAAAATGCTGAGTAGAAACCCATAGACATTTTTGATAATGCAGTCACGATCTCATCATGAATAAAACAATTTCACTTGACCACTCCATCTAATAAGGATTCACCTCCACTGGATTCTATCATTTTCAAAGTAATGAAATCTCTGCATCACCTTGAAAGAGATAATTTGACCCCTGTGTTTATATGCATGTACATGACAGCAATTTCTAGGGGCACCCAGTAGGTCCATTGCTACTTACATTTCTGACGCAGGAGAAAGGCTTCTTCTCAGGTTTATTGGTTCAGACAGCTGGCTGTGAGTCGTGGGCTTGAAACCACCAGTCTGCCCCTGCTGCGATCAACACTCTTTTTCCACACCAAGAAGGCTGTCATGTGGTTCAGGCATAATCGCTTCAGACACTGAACTGCAAGGAGGAATTCTTAATGTGAAAGGGGAGTGTGCAGATGGGGAGTGAAAGCAAAATAGCTGTTATACTTCAGAAATAGATTCTTAGTTGATTTGGAAATATTCCTTTATGGATAAGCTCTTCTAGGTACCACTACCCTTTATTGCTTTTTTTAGGTGGAAATTTATAATGGTTAATATCTGCTGCTTTGTGTCTATGCTAGAAGAGACTGGGAGGGGGGCGATAAACCTGCCCAGGTCCTGTGGTCACTTCTTCATGTAGTCTTAGCATCTTAAATCAATTACTGGTGCCAAGACTTCCATGTACCTTATTTCGTAGCTGAATCCAAGGTTTATAATTTCGTGACATTTTTCTCTCTGGTTTAGTGGAAGTGAGGGCAGCAGATTTAGTTTGGTCATGCCCCTCCTGTTGTATAAAGTGGCAGAGCTGTGGAGATTGATCATACAAGCTGCTACAGCTTTTGGTCCTGGCTCATTTTTTAACCATTCTCAAAAAATGCCAAGTATTTCCAGCACTGAAGGTCTAGCATCCTTCCTATCTCATGTTTCAGTAATTAATTCATTTGAAGTTCAGGTAACTTGCACCTTCAGATGGAGATTGTATAAACCTTGGTGATTTTTTCTCTTGAATAGTTTTTATGGGGTTTATTTTGGAGGCGTCCAAGAATCAACTCCAAATTCAGTTTAGGAACAGCAGCAGACTGTGCAAACATATGTGAAGTTAGAGAGGAAAGCTGTTGTGAAAGGAGACTTTAGAATTTTCAGCTTCCAGGCAGTTGTGTAGCAGCAGTGGCACACTGAACCTCGAGAGATTACTGTGAGTGAGAGTGTGACTGTGGTGCTCTTTGCTGATGATTTACTCAAGATACAGAACTCTTTTTGTGTGCAATGCTACTCTGCTACTCTGCAAGAAAAAAAAAGGAATTCAATGTGTAGGCCAATGTTTGCCCCATTATCTCTTAATTTAAGTTGTTCTTTGGCATCAGTGCTTAGAGGCATGGCATCAAAGTGCCACTCAGAAACGCTTATGGAGATTACAGCTGGGAAATTACATCTTCTCTTAAGACAAGGCCAGCGCTACGTGGGTGAAGAACAATTTCCTAAGTGCAGTGACAGCAGCGTAACCATCAGTGGTGCTTCTGCCAGGAGCCACACGCTGCCCTAGAGGCAAAACTTAAAGGTGCTGAAGCCTTGCAAACTACCTCAGTGACCTGGTGGCACCAGACTGTGAAATCTGTGTTGAAGAACATTTATGGTAATTAATCCACTCTGTCCCCAAGCCACTGGTGGCAGACTGTAATATGTTTTTTGTCTGGTTTTAATCAGAAATGGATTGTATGGGAAATGAAAAAGAAGAACTGAAATCTTACATTGGATCATAGACCTGCTCTAGTTACTTTTCAGGGTTTAGTTTTAATTCCTGCTCTGGCTGTGTTCAGATGAGCCCAGCCAAAGTAAGGAAACTGCACTACAAGAGGCTTGAAAATTTGACATTTCACTGCTGGAACTGGGGATGGTTTGAGGATTGACTCTGGGAATCCTGAGCTGGCCAGTCTAGCCTGAAGATCAGGAACAAATGATGAAGGTGAGATTAACCGGAAATACCCTGCATAGTTTCAAGGGAGGTGTTTTTCTAAACAATTTCTAAATGGTTCTCAGCTTTTAAGAAATGTGTATTTTGCAAGAAATATGTAGTACTCACTCTTCAAACAATAAATGTAAATTACCCTCTTCAGTGAAATCATGCGTTTTTATGTAAGAGAGAACATTTTCCATTTTAAAGCTGCAATTACCCCTTGTTTTATCTGGTATAAAACCTTTGCATTAGCTGGCAGAGTGGCTTATTAAACCGTCTCCAGCTTGAGTGTGTGTGTTGGGCAGGCAAGGGCACATGGCACTGTCAGTGGTGAAGAACGTCGTTGTGCTCCAGCTTCTTGGGAATAGCAGTTCTCACTCCAGTCCTCTCTGCCTGGACAGGCCTGGAGAAACCTTTTTGCTTCAAAGGGAGGCCACCACCCTGGTCTCCATGCCAGGATTGTGCCACTGAGTTACAGCACATTATCGAGAATGAGGGTTTATGTGTTTTAAGACATCTGGATGCTGAGTTCCCATTAAAAATAGAAGGGTAAGGGCATCTGTATTGCCCAGGCAGCTTCTGAAACATCAGTCTTAGTAGTAGTATTAATTCTAATTCATTAATTCATTCTAATTCATCTAATTATAGAAGTGCTTCTAGAAATGACTCAGAGGTCTAAGAGAATAGTCAGTGTTTGAAAGACCTTGGTTAGCCATGTTTATGTAAGAGTCCACTTGACCACAGTGGGAATTTTGGTTTGCTTTGTTTGGGTTTTTGGACAAATGTTTGGATTTGGCCAGTGTAACAGTAGACTCTTGCCAGAGTTTCGCTGTCAGCTGCTTTTTCCAGCTATGTTGGAGTGCACATATCTTGTGAGAAGCGTAGCTGGTTCCTGCAAGCAGGCATGCTGACCAGCTATCTCCTGGGACACTTGGGTAGGACTCTGGTGCACACATGGGCAACAGGATGAGGCCTGGGTTAACTTGCTGCTTCTCAGCTTTCTGCCTGCACACGTGTCAGTACTTCATGTTGGATGTGCCATTTGTGTTGCTCTATTTGGCTGATCTGCAGGCAAGCTACCAATTCTGTCCTAGCTCCTGTCGCATCTAAATGTAGCTCAATTTTGATCAATGATTATTAAAAGTGAAGCTGTACCTTTTTTTGGCATCTAATGGCTCTGGAGGTAGGTAATTTCATTGTCTGGTCTAGAAATGGAAAATTTTTGCAGTGCTACTTTTTTATTTATGGTCCCAGATGGAAAGCACTCAAGTCCTGAAAAACATCCAGATGTCTCTGTGGCACATTTTCCCAACTCTTCTGAGGGCGTATGAGAGGGGCAATTCTATCCTTCATTTAGATATAAATGCTACCCACTTTTCTCATTTCTTAAATACACTTTTTGGGTACTTAATAATGGAAAAAAGTACAGCTCAGTTTTTCTGCCCTTCTTATTCTATAAAGTGAATTGTTGGAAGGGACATTTGCTAGTGCAAAATAATCTCCAATAAATTCACTGTTCCAGAGGAGCCTGAAGAAGAGCAGGCTGAGAGCCTGGGACACCACGAGGTACAAGACAGTTTAACTCTGCCCCTGGAGGTGTTGCCCATTGGAAGTGATGGAGAGCTGCCAGAGCTCAGGTTTGCGTGGGAGCCCCTCATAATAGTCCTAGGGCCTGTGCCGGGCTCCCTGGCTAAATGGAGGCCTCATCTCTCCAGTGCAATGCAGCATCAGAAGCCCTCTGAGGACAAGGATTCACTGAGACATAAATACCACTTTGTCCATTTTGTCCAGCATATCTGGAAGGGAAATTGCTAATGAGTCGGGGTAATGGGTGTGAGCTCCCAAATATTTAAGCAGAGCTAGTGAACAAGCAATAACCGTAACCTTTTGTCTCTGGTCTTCCTATCTCTTCCAACTTATATTTAGTAGGAAAAAGTGTTCCTAGTCCTTGTCATGTTTTATTATTGTTGTTCATTAGGTGAGATCCCTGGGAGATATTCCTGTTTTTGATGTGAGTGAATGTACTACTTACTTATGAGATAATCATGGAGCTCCCCCTTCGTCACTGAGAGAAAGTGGAAGAATTAATTATGGACACAATCAATTGTTCAGCCTCAAAGACTGAAATGATATCAGAATCTGGTACCTAATGAGGAGTGAAATAACATGAATGAGATTTTTTCTGGGAGTTTTGCCTGTTCCTCTCAGTCTTTAGGTCATCTAAGTCAGAAAATTCTTATTCAGGATGGATGTTTGAACAACAGCAAACATGATCACTGGACAATCTCAGGCTTTACATTACTCTTATCCCAAGGGTGATTCCCACTTTTGACATTTAAAAGTTCTAAAATACAGAAATAGAAATTTTAGGCCCTAGGTCTAAATTAATGAAGTAGCTTAAATAAGCACAAAAGTTTAAAACTAAGAGGGAAATTTCACATGACTCCCTGGAGAGAAAGAACTGTCAAAACCCAGCTTGAGCTGGACGCAAAGCAAAAGCATATAAAACAAATAAAAAAAAGATCTTGCAATCAAATAATTAGAATGCGAGGAAAGAGTGGGGGGATGGGGTGAGATGCACTGTGCAATGAGGGTGGGTTACAATTAAATGTAGCACGGGTGAAGCTCCCAGATTAAGAAACTGCTTTGCCTTTCTGTTGAGGAAAGATTATTTAGTTGGACCTGATCATGCCAATACTTTCCCATCCTTGTTCAATACTGGAGGTGGACAAAAGGGAGGTGATGGTAGCTCTGAGGTAGAGAGACAACTACCTTATTCTAGATGGTGCAAAACTTTGAGACTTCAGTGGACATGCCTGAGGGGCTGGTTACATCTTTCCCAGAATTCTGCGACAATTTGTGCATGAAGTCCTGCTTTCAAAGGAAGAATTTTGTGGGTTTTTAAAATAAACACGTGAAAGCTGAATTTACACTATTTGACTAAACAACAGGAAGTCTCAGGGATAGGCAGACATACTAATCTAACCTCCGTTCATATGCAGGACTATAGATCAATTTCGGAAGTGGAGAATGAGCAAGAATGGATGCAAAGTAGGAAAAAACCCAAAGATTATCCTGATTTGGAAGGGACCCACAAGGACTGACCAGTTGCTGAGTGGTGTGCACTTTGATTCTCCCACTAAGCCGGTGGAATGGCTTCCCGTGGAGAGGCACCCATCCTGTAAACTGCCATGCCACGCCCTGTTTTCCTGCTCCATTTGCCAGCACTCCCCAGGATCACTTAATGTGGCACTGGGGGCATCCACTGCCTGTCCCAATCCCACCTATGCCTCTGCAGCTGCTCCCCAGGGAGTTGCCAGCTCCCAACCAGTGTTGGTGCTCTCTGTGGCTCCCCTGGCTCTAGAACCTCGCCTGGTTTGCTGCAATTCCCTGCTCCACTGCAGGACGTGCCTGCGCCAGAGCTGTTATCCTCGGCAAGTGACCAAATAAATACAACTTAGGGTTTTCAGAGATTGTGCCAAATTTATATGATACCTTTAAGTAATGAAATAACTGATCATCTTGGCAAAGAAATGCAATAAACAGAAATTATTTGAAGCCACAATTCACAGGGAGTTGCATAAACTGGAGAAGATGGGGATTAGAAAGTAGCAGAAGCACATGGGTAACAAAGAGATGCCAGGAAGTGATAGGAAGGTTGGAGGGAGGTTATTGAGACTTTATCAGGGAATGGTTTGGGGACCAATCTTGCTTAATATTTCTATTAGTGACTTTGGCTCAGAAAGTAGAGAGAGTTAATGAAATAGCTTTCTGTTACTGACATGAAGTTGTGAGACACATTGATAAAAGGAAGATCAAGATCCTGTGCAAGAAGAATTGGATGACCTTGAAGATTATGCAGTAGGAATGTTGTAAAATGGCATGGTACCAAGTACAAGGTTATTCACCTAAGGATTAAACATAATCCGCTTTGCTGGAAAATGGGCTCATAACTTAGAGAGGAATGAGGCAGTAGTGCTTGTGGCTTGGTCCAGATAAGACTAGCAGCATTTGTTTTGTCTAGAAATTCAATTGTTTTATTGCAGAAAAGGGTTGGGTTAATTTGTGCAATATGTTTTTTGAAAACCTGTACCATATTTTGCAGCATAAAATGCCAATTTGATGCAGCTGGGGAAAGGGCAAATGCAATCCTCTCTGTACAGTTGATAGAGAGGGGCATTATAGCTGTTGTGTATTTGCAATCAAGAGTGCAGTTCTGGTCACTCATATTCAAAAAGGATGATCTTAAAAATAAGTTCACCGATGGTTTGCTTTAAGGAAAAGGCAATAAAAAAGGAGAAGATGATTTGTGTCACACAGTAAAGTGATGGCAAAGAGGCAACAGGGGTTTGCCCTGTGTGTTGGAAACAATAATTTAAGCTAACAGTCTTGGCACAAGAACAGCAGGGCATAGATTATTGAGGAATACATTCAGGCTAGCAATTAGAGGAAAGTTTCTAACGATAGGAAAAGTGAGGCTCTGAAGTAGACTTCCACTTAGAGAATTTGGAACAGCACAATTTTGTTCCTGACGAAAAACAAAGGTGAAAATATGACTAGTTCAAGATGGAGCCTAGTTTGGACAGAACGTATTTACCTGTGGTAGATGGAAACAGGATGGTTCAGAGGGAGTCTTTGCATCCTGGGTTCTTCATTTTATCCCAGGATGAGGGAAGAGTGAATGGAGTTGCCCTGTGCTCCTGCAGATCTCAGTTTTACGTATATATAGTAGGAAACACTGCACACTTGTGCTAAAGAGTATGGTTTGACCCCACTTGGTGTGGCACTTCGAGAGCTTGGGGAGAGAGGAAGCGATTTGGCTGAGATGATTGGTGAAGGAAGTGAGAGGAATGTGCCAGCAGGTAGGAATCTACCTGGCAGCAATTAAACGACAGGTTTATGGCGGTCTTTCTAATGACAGCATCGTTTGAGACCTTGTGAAAGCATGTGAATACATGATCAATCACTACTCAGTTCTCTCTAGGAAAACGGACATGTGATGACCCAGTGCATCAGGGTGCATGATGTGGTTTTGGTGCGTGCTAGGTATGCTCTAGGGGCTCATCTCACTGTCTTAATTGTGTGAATTTTTTTAATCTTCCTTTTCTCTCTTTCTGTAATTTCCCATCTGTCTAGTTATCAGATTGCATCATGAAATTTCTCAGCTCCTCATTTGCTAAGGCATATATTTATAATTGCTAAAATTTGTAGGTGTTCGGTTTTATAAAAAGAGGCACCTGAGCATGAGCCAAGTACAGCCTGAATAATTTTCTGATCTGAGAAAGTCAGGGGATTGTTCCTGGGAAGAAACCCAAATATTTATAATTTAGCAAACAATTGCATTTCTAGGCAAAGGACTTTCAAATTAAAACAATTTTGAGACAAAAATCAACAGCTCAAAGAAATAATGTTCTCAAGTCGTGCTTCTCTTGCCATTTTTAAGTACAGCCTTGCTTTAATGTGTCTTTGTTTACCATAAACCATGACTTCTAACCCACTGCAGGCACAGCATCATCTCATACACTGTCACTTGCACCATTTTGATGAATCAAGTAGGCTGACATTTGCTTCAGAAGAATGGTTTGGTCATGTCTCTGTTCTAGAAATCTAGCAGGGTCCTGGATATTACAGAAACAACAGTATCAAGCAGTCACTTGGTTAAGTGCCTGCATCTTTCTCTTGAACTTTAGAAATGGACAAAGACAGTGTCTTGTGTGATAATTCATTTTTCTGCTGGCCCCAGTGCCCCGATCAAAGGCGCCATTCCAAGATGCTGAGTGCAACATTTGGAACAGCACATTCTTGTTCTTATGAAAAATCAAGCTTGAATGGCAGCGAATGTGTCCGTCTTTCATGAGGCAATGAACTGACTGCTTGTCAGCTGCTTCTCTCAGGTCACGTCTGTCAGGGAGTGAGAATGAATTGGTACCAGCCTGACACGGGCAGCCTGGTGAAATGCTCCATGGTGCTGAGAGCAGCAATAGCCACTGCAGGAATGGAAAGAGCACAGGTGCAGCTGGGGGCCTTGTGGACTGTCCTGGTCTCTCCTCTTTACTTTTGTATTTTTATGTACATCTGCGATATGAACTAAAGGCTTTCGCGCTTGTGCTGGATGTTGGCCAGTTTTAAAGGAAGCTGGCCCTTACAAGATCATTCTGCTGTTGTGAGTAGCACAAAAGATGTTTCACACTGTTAAATGCAGCAGTGGTCCTTGTCCCGTTGCAGCTCCGATGCAAACGACTAAAAACACTCCTGCACCATTGCATGGGAGGAACGATGGCTTTCACTGGCTCTGAAATCATATTTCCTGTGACAATATGGAAAGAATCAAGTATAGATGTAGTGTACAGTTTGCATTACAATGCATGTTGTGTTTCACAGAACACAAATAGGAAAGAGGTGAGAGGTCTGACTGTTCAGCCATATTGTGTAAATACTTTGAAAAGATGGTAGCCAATCTTAATACAAAAGGCTCTAGCATCCGTACTGTCTGCAAAGCTTTACCTGGAACATCTGTTTAACCTACATAAAAAATAAAAAATAATTTTAAAAATATCACTATTAAAAATAAAAATGTGGGCTTTTGGTTACTTTTGTCCCCTCTGGTTCCCTTAAACAGTGAACACCAGCAATAAAAATCCAGTTCCAGCCTACTTTCATATTTCCCTGTAAGGTGTCTTCCAAAAACTTTTAACAGCTCCTTAGCAAGCCCATCCGAGGCTTCTTTCTGTGTGCAAAGCAGTTGACATTTCATCCCTACTGTCACTATTTGAATACTTCTTCATATGATGCTGCTCTGTAGCACTGTTGGGAAGTCAACATTCCCAGTTCTGTGATGTCTAGAGGTTTTTCATCAGCCTGTGTTCTCTGGAAAAATGAATCACTTCCTCTCGAATTCTCCTGGTCCCACCTCAGTTTAGTGGTTTGTAATGCTTAGGAGACACTGTCTTCTTCATATTATGAACTACTATCAATGATCCATGCTATTGGTGCATTGTCCACTGAGGTTGGGGCTAGTTTCCATAGCTTGGATCACAGTGCACAGGGTCAGCAAAGCTGTGCTGACCACTTCACATGCTGCAGTAGGGTCCAGTTCTTTCAGTGTCCCTGTTGAAACCTCTTAGGCAGTGACACGTTCATGGCCTTTTGCTGTGGACCACAGTCTGGGTTCATAAGTCCTGGATCATAAAAATTGCTCTCCATGACTCTGAATGGTCCAGCAGTGCTAGGAGCATCCTGACACTAGAGAAGTTTGAGCTGACTTAAAGGGTTAATAAAAACAAACATCCAGCTTGCTGCTTTCTGGCTGTGTATTAATCAAATTATAGGGCAGAGCTTTCCTGCCCCGGTCCCATTTTGGAAAGTGTAGATTCAGTACACTGGCTGTTGTGTTCAAGTTGCATCAAAAGCAGCCAAATAGGATACTAACTGCTTCCTGTGGATATCTACAGTTTTGTTTCTTTTTTCCTGTAAGTAGTTTGAATACAATTTCTTAGTGGAATTTTTGTCCTTTTTCTGAGCAAAATTATATTGTCTCTCAGTCTATTGCCATGTGCCTCCTCTTTCAGCTGCTTGCTGTGATCAAGCACCACTTGGGTATGTTCTCAATGCTGATTCCACTGGGAGCAGACCAGAAATCTCATTACAGAATTGCAAAGACTTTGTGAGGCTGAAATGTCTCCTCTAAAACCATTAGTGTCCCTATATAACTTACTTTCCCTGTTCCTTTTTTGGAGCTGTCAAATATCTTTGTTGGTGTCCTCCTTTCCTTAAAAACTTAAACATGACACTATATAACTACTTATTCTTGGAACAGTGAAGCCATTTGCTCTTTCATGAATTTATAAAGTGTTTTTAATTATAAATCAAGCAATGAGTAATTTCTTTTCCTTGGCAATCCAAAGGAAGAGTCAGTCAATTGACCTCATGTGCTTGGTGAAGCAGCATCCAAAGGACAAGCAGTACCCTTGGTTTAGACAAGCACCACTGGGTACCACTTGAGCAAGTATCTACTGAACCACCAGCCTTTCAGTCGAAGGTGTAACTGAATTTCAGAAGTCACAGTGTCACAAAGATACTGATCTCTATACTTTGCTTTTTTACCTAAAACTTCCCTCAAAGGAAATGTTTTGTGTGTTAGCAGCAGTGACAATTTTAGTAGAGAATAGTTACAGCTCTTGAATGGCATGTGTGCCAACCTGTTGAACAGAGGTCTCCACAACTCAGGCTTCCTCTTTGTCCTTCTTCGGTGGGCAGCTCCTCTTCCTCAGCAGCACACTAAAAACAGAATAGCCCCACAAAGGCAGATACAAATAAACAACCAATCTGATGCAAACAATGTAAGGGGTTAACCAGACTCCACGGGAATGGGGCTTTACAGATCTTTGTAAACTTTAGGACAAGGAACAAGAGGTTGGTTGCACAAGACGATGTCAGATTAAAATGAGAGACGATGGTTTGCTCTGGAAGACAGCCTGTTAGCTCTGACTTCTTCCTGTGATTCGTATGAAAGGAGTCTGTGACATCCTTCTGGTTATCAGGGAGGTGCAAATGTAGGTAATAATAAGATGTTCTAGCAGACATCACAGAAGGCAAAGTGTAGATGCCTTGTGACACAGGAAAAATTCCTCCTGGCCAAGCTGGAAGTGCATTATTGCAGGAGTGCAAACATGATTCTGAGCCTGTGAAATGAATCATTTGGGGACTTTGCCTTTTTTCCTCCCCTCTTTTCTCATTTTCCAGTTTTAATTCATTTCATGATATCTATATGCATATCATAGTCTCATCCCATAAACTTGCTGTCCAGCTGTGGGGAGCCTTTAAGACTGTCTGTCTGTACGAGGAGGTGGTAGGATTGTGTGTGTGCTCAAATGAGTGCTGCCACATGCCTGTTTCTGCTGCAGCAGCTTACAATGAGGTAGACTTTTGTCATCCATCTGTCTTTCATCAAGGACCTTGCATATCTATTCTCCTCTTTTCCAAAAGGAACTGCAGGCAATTAAAATCATCCCAAGGTCTCCTTGGCTTCCTGCTTCTAATCTATATTCTCAAGAATGAAATAAAGCCATGAGAGGCAATTGTCTTTGGTCCTGTAGTTTTTAGAGGCCTGGAGTGGAAGAGCAGGGAAGAAAAGAAATTAGATACATTTATAAACCAAAGACATTGATCAGACAATTCAAGGTCTTACATGAGCACACACACTGATGTAAAGAATAGGTATGTGTGCAGCATGTTGCTTATTCTTCTTTCCTTAATAAGAGGCTACCATGCTGTAACTGCTACTCCAAGTGACTTTAATATATTTTTCCTATTTTGTCTTATTCTTCTGCTGCAGTGTTTTGTATGAAGTTGTTGGTTTGGGGTTTTTTTTGAAGCAAATATTTTGGAAGTTTCTTTCTGAATTAAAATAGGGAAAATGCAATGAAATAAGTTGCTAGTTTAGGCTAATGCTGGTGTGTTTGATAGGCACTTATCATCTCTGCTGCTTTTGCTGGGCGGGCCCTTACGGTAAGTGAATGTTAACAAAACCTAGTTTAGGACAGTCTACCACTTGGGGTTTTCCTTCTAAACGAAAAGTGGCTCTGGAAGTCAGGTTGCCTCTGATCATTTGCACTGCTGAATAGCCAACAACAACAGAAAAAGCTAAGGAGGGATGTTCGGGACTGGGGCTTTGGACACAGTCCCATCTCTAGACCCCAGTTAACAATTGCAGTCTGTCTCAGCTGTGGAGACTGAAATGCTGCTGGCTTAGCCCTTCTCCTGCCAAAGCTTCATGCTAAAACAACTGCTAAACGGAGTACATTTCTAGTCCACAGCCCTTTGTTTCCACACAGATAGAAAGGAAACTGCACACACCAAAAATTAGCTGCAGCAGCCAAGGACCATACATCCCTCTCAGCCATCCCTGCTCCACTGGCACCAAAGTCTTGGAGAGTGAGATACAGACAGCTGAAATTAGAAATTTTATCCGAAGGCAACTCTGCCTTTGTCTACAAATGCTGTGAAATGGAAGTGGCCCTTTTGTTTACTGCCCTTCCAGGCTTCTTCTCTCAGCTGTTTGCTATGAGTCAGGTCTCTGAGTGAGGTTGTGTGTGATGCTTTAATACAGCAGGGCCCTGAATCTGGATCCATAAGGGCCCTTCAGCACAACTGTTGAACAAGTTACCCTATTTAAAAATCCTTGCAGCTGGCTCCTGGGTGAAAAAGTAGTATTTCTGTACTTTTATGTAAAGGGATCATTTGTTTCCAGTGAGCATACTCATGTGTGCATTATATGTATTTACACAGAGGTGTGTGAGTTATGCATGAAACCAAGATTGCATTTCATCTACAGAATGGGAAGAATAATAGCTATTTTGTGTGGTTTTGGTTTGTTTTTATCTCTGAAACTGATTAGACACTAAAGTAAGGAGGAATTCAGAGGAAATTCAGCTGGCTTCCTTGGTAAATCATGCCTGATACTGTGATCAGGGAAGATGACAGAGTCTGAATTTTCCCAAGCAAGTGTGAAACCCCTGGCAAATGAGAAGGAAGATAATAGTGATGATTCGGGGGCATAAGAGAGTGATTTCATTATTGGCTTGTCCTTGAAGATCTCTCTCCCAGCAACAACCCAACAAGTAGCACACGTGCTATCATTCCAGCCATTTTCCCATTTGCGTGCAAAGGTGTAGGACAGCTTCGAGGGCTTTGAAGTGTGAACACACCTACTTGAACCACTCCTCATCTGCTTTCAGACATCTGTGTTTTTGCTGCCTCCAACAGGGTCACACTGAAAATGTCAGATTATCTAGCAGAAAAATGGAAGTACTGAACCTCAGACTTCTCTTTCCTACAGGGCCATTGGAACTGCTTGGTTTCTCTGAAAGATAAACAATATAATATATTCTCTTCTTTGAATATTTCGCTTCTTCTTTTTGCTGTTTTTTTTTCTTTTATCTGTAGCAATACTATACCAAAAATCATGGTGTTTGAACAAAGCCAAAGTAGTGTTCAGCACTGCTACATAAGTATATAGCTGAACCAGGGAGAGAGGTCAGCTTGTCTGACAGAAGTGATTAGTCCTGGATGAGATTTAGCACAAAGCACTTGGGTAGATTTATTAGGTATAGTCTCCAATGTGAAACAGTCATATGAGCTTTGAAAATGTGTGGCTGGCATGGGAGATTTTTGTTCTGCTTTGGGGTTGCACATCAATTGAGATTTCCATCCTAAGCTGATGGAAATAAGGTCTGCCACTAAAGGAATGGGGGAATTTCCGCTCCAGCTGCCTTGGAGATGATGGCCCGAGATGCTCTTCCCAAGCTCATAAGACAAAGGCTCCATTCACAAATGACCAGGCTGGCCCTCTGTCTCCCTAGCTGCATTCTCTCCCTCAGCACTGCCCTGTTCCCTTTCTCCGTTTCCTTTCTACCCCTCTCCACTGAGGAAGCTGCCCACAGCACTGTCACTGCACCCTCTGCCCTTACCCCCTTGGTACAACTCATAAAAGGTGGGTTGAGTGTCTGTGTTTGTTTTCCTGCTCCCCACTTCCTCTTGCCTCTCAGGTGATGCGGGGGCTGCAAAACAGACACTGGAGAAGATAAATTTGACAAGGAAATTTTGTCATGTGCTGGAAAGTGTAGGAAACTTGCTGAGATTCCCTGGCGGAGCAATGAGTTGCTCTGTTGCCATTCACCACAACTGCTCAGGACAGGCCTGAAATTTTCCCTCATGACTGCCCTTAACCCCCCTTTAGCCTCACGTGCTGCCTCAGCACTTGTTATTGCTGCAGTCATGCCAGCAGCAATTGTATGTGCAAAGCACCTGGGCAGCAATGCTGACACCTCTAGAAGATATGGCTGGCAATAAAAATCTCCATATTGAAGGAGAGGGAAAAGCAACTGAAACAGTAGCATTGTTATAAAAGATATATCCAGATAGTAATTTAAATGCAGGAGGTTTCTGGAAGAAGCTCTTTGTTCTAAACATGATTTCGCTTCATGTTGAATCTACTTTCTACAGCAGTAGTGACTATAACACAAGTGGAAAAGCAATAAAAACCTTTCTGTGCACAGTTAATAGATATGACTGGTTTTGAATATAGCAAGGAGAATGAACACAGGTGTGCAATCACTATTTTCTGTGCACTGTGACTAACCCTTACTCAGAATATAGTGGGGTGTAGCCCCACATGATCACCCACAGTGGACTAAGACACCTCTGGAGTCTTGATCTTCTCTGAGCTCTGAAGCTTGCTGGAAAGGAGTGAACTGCTTGCTGGGACAGCAGAGCCTGAGCTGTGCCACTGATACGGTTCTTGGCCTTAGGAGGTCAGTTGATCTCCTACCACTTTGGTCACTTTCGCTGCAAAGTGGCAATGAGGGTGCTTACCCTCTCTCTAGTGCTGTGGTGGGACTTTGCTAACATGCTCATGAATCTGCCAAAAAGCCGAGCTAGACTGGAAAGACAGAGCTGTCTGGCTTCCATGCCTTGTGTCCCCAGACACCTTGAGGACAGAGTGAATAGGAAAGGTTATGGAAACTTGAAGGGCAGGATAGCTGGATGCCTCAGTATCTCACCTTATGTTTTTTAGGTACAGGTTTGAAAATACTTTCTTGACAGACCAGGGAGCTAAGAGAAACTGCTCTGAAGGATTTCATCATCACACAGAGACCTGGCTTGTTTTACCCACAGCTTGCATGACTGGAGGCGGCTAAAAGACGGACAACTTTTGATTTTTACCATCAAGGTCCCCAGTGGATTATTAGGCACATAGCCATCATACCAGCACTCTGGGTGATGTTCATCACCTCTTGGTAGCTGCTCCAGGAAAGACTAATAACTGAAAGGTCCTGGACATCTGACCCAGCTCTCACCAGCACGACTTTCTTGCAGGGTAGGAGATGGTGCTTGTTTTAAGGCTTAATGAGGCATTGCCTTCCTGGGCTGCAACAGCCGCATGTTTCAATGACTCCAAAGGCATCTAAAGAAGCAAATGAATTATTCATTACAAATTAGAAATTGATTTCAAGGCTACAAATTGCAACTAGACTTGTAGCTCAAAAGGTATGGGCCAGCCCAGTCCTCAGTTGTTCACGGGGACTCTGTCCATACAGGCACCTTTCTTTCTTTTGTTAGTTTCCATTTTCTTTCCTCTGCATGTCTTAGGCATTGGATGCATGAAGTTGTGCGTGTGTGTTTGCAGCCAAACAGGAGGCAGGCTGGTCCATGGGTTCGCACAGCCTGCTGAAGCCAGGATGTGCACTCTGGGAGATTTCTACTGAGGCACAGTATCTGTGTGTGCCTACTTTTCTCCCATTATTTTTTTTGCTGCTGAATTTTTCTTAGCAGTAATACAGTATTCTTTATTATCAGCCCATCACCCACTTGTGTTGCTAGTCCTGCTTGTTTATGATAACGGATTTTTCTGTCTGATCTCCTCCTTAGAGTGAAGGTCCAGTTGCTGTTTATTGCAGTGTACAATGTGTTACTGTACATGGTGGTTCGGTAGTCCCTGTGCAATGCCCCAGCTTTACAGATGTTTTCCAGAAAGAGGGGAGTGAAAGAGGAAAGCAAACTCATTTTAACTGTCTCTTGGAGAAATCACTGGACAGCCAGGCTATGTCTTTGAAAGCAAAGAGGCTGCTGAGATTATGAAATTCTCAAACATTAGCTCAGCATGGCTGAGCCAGGGCATAAGGAGATGTGTGAGCCCATTAATCATTGCAGGGCAGCTGCCAGCTCCCTGACTTTAATTGTGGCTTTCTAATATTTACCCTCTTTGGAGGTTTTTTTGGTCCTGCTGATAAAGGATTTCATTCCTCTCCTGTGAAACTGTGCAGAGACAGCAGAGGTGTGAGCTTAATTCAAGGTTGCTGAATGACTTGCAGCTACTGGGGGAAATTATGTTACTCAGCATTGTTTTCCTCCTGAAATTGTTGCCTTGGCAGCATCTTGCAGGTTTTGCATATTTGTCTCTTTAAATTTCCTGGTTCTCAGACTGCTCTATCTTCACAGTTTCCAGTCACTGCATTTTTATTAAAGATCTCTATGGAAGTAAACAATCTCAGAGAGTGCATCCTTCCGATATCCCTGGCTTGAGAGGAGGAAGCAGGAGTGGAAGTCTTTCTTAACAAGGGGAAGATTGGAAAGTATGCTATTGACAGTGTAATAGGTTGAAAAATCATTCATGTGAACTCAGACTACGTCTCAAATGATGGACTATAAAAGATTATTATGCTTAAAAGAGCTCCTTTTACTCACCGTGATGTGTCTGTCTAGGGACACGCTTCGGTGCTCACTTGCAAACAAGCCAAACACGGAATTGTGAGTTTTCAAGCCTGCATGTGCCTCTTTTACCCCCTCTCAGCTGTCACTCACTGCCTTCTTCCCAGCAGGAAGAGTCAGGAATGTTTGTGGGAGGAGAAGGAGCAAAACAGACTCTTTCCCCAGTATTTGCAAGGTGGCAATGGCCTACATAAACTCTGCCTTCCATGGGGTGGTGGATGAACTGGGATTTTCATGGGAAGTTTTCTTCCAGCTTCACCCAGCTGCATAACTGCAAAATGTAGAAGAAATTTTCTGGAAACTGCCTTCTCATTTTGCATTTAAAGTGTTGCAAACTTTATTACCAAGCACACACAAGACAATGGAGCTGAATCTGAGTGTTTATGCCAATATATCTGCTTTGATTTATGTGGCATTGATCATCTCTTCATAATAGAGTTAATGTGAGGGTGATCTACCCCCCTGAACACAGCTTGATGCTGCATTGCTTTTGCAACCGGTAACTCTATCAGTTCAATGTGCAGCCCTTTGTCGACTCTGAATATCCTTTGTAGGTCAGCTGCCATGCAGGGAGCCTACATGTGTGCAGGGCTTAATTGGTCTCTCAGCTCGTTCCCATTCTCTACTTTGTTTTGCTTACAGAGCTCATCCTTTCTCTTCCATTTCTCTTTCCCAGGAGGAAGGCAAGACAATGATGATGATGCATCCTCCACTAATGGACCCTGCTGAGACAGTGATTTTGGCTGCAAGGGAGACTTTATGGGCATCTTGCACTTCACATACCAACCTTCCTGAGAGAAAAAAGGAAAAGGATCACACACTTCCACTGATCTGCCTTTTTTCCAGGGACCATTGCTGAAACACTTCCTGTCCTGGCAATATCTGCACATCAGCCTGGACTTGGCTTCTACTCTCCAATCCCACAGCATCTCCCACAAAGCATGAGGCAGTGTGATCAGTCTATATTGACTTCTCAGAGTCTCAGAACAAAGAAAATAAACATGCAGGTTATTAGCTGCGGGTTATGAAAGATGTTACATTAGCTAGGTTTCTAAACCATTCAGAGCCAAAAGGGATTTTTGGAAGGCACTTCCTAAAAATCTCATCCTTACCTAATACATTCTAGTTAGCAGACAATGCTACAGATTTGATATAACTTCATATGATGAACGAGCAGGGGCTTATTGTTAGAGTCTAAGGATAATCTCCTCACTGTGTTTAAGCACCTTACCCTCTCTTACCTTCTGTCATACTCTTTTTGCCATAATAATGATAATAGATCTTCTTAAACTATAATTATGTTGATTCATATCCCAGGAAAAACGCAGCTCAGCCCTAGTTAATTACTCATACATTTTAAAACCTGTTTGGATTTTCAATAGTAAGTGACAAACAATAAGATCCTAGTTTATGTCTAATACCAGTGCAGGCTGTGGATGCAGTTCAAACTCTGCAAGGCTTCTGGTGGGAATGTCTCACAAAAGACACTTTGTCTCCTTTGGAACAAATGCCACCAAATAGTGGAATTTATTTCTTAACTATTTTTCCAGGGCCCCTCTACTTCCAGCTTGCTCTCAAACACTGCACATAGAGATTTGCTTCTTTGGAATGGCATGAGGGAGGACCAGCAGCGGGGATTTGCTTTCTATGCATGCCATGGTTTGCCTCATCTGCATGAGCTCTTTCTTGTTCCTAGGATACACTAGCTTGACTTAATTTATGGGCTTGCTTTATTATTTTTTCCCTTTGGCTGAGATCTGTTTTGACTTTCCCACTAAGCTCCTTTTGAGCAGGGGCAAAACCAACAACACTGAATTTATTTAAGTGGAATTAAAGGGCAGTCCTTGTGTGTGAGGCTGGGGCTGGGCTGCTAAAGCATGCTCAGCCTCCTGAGGTGCTAAAAAACCTCATGTTTCATTCAAAAGCCAACTCCACTGAATAGCAGAGGACCACTTCTGAGAACTGCCGTGGAGATCTAACACCAGCAGCACAGAATGAAAGATAGGGCTTTAGGAGATGATGGGATAGAAACTGAAAAGAGAAAAGAGTTGACCAACCACATTACATTAAGGATCCTAGTTCTGTTGCCCCAGAAGCAACTTCTGGAAGATGAAGTATCCCCTCTGCCCCTATGGTGTGATGGTGACTTTTGAAAATGGGTGAGGTAGTTAATGCATATATAAACATTGAGCCACTTTCATTAACAGAAATGAAATTCACCTTCTTCAATAGCATTATGAATTGCAAAGAGCGACCTTTCTGTATTGAAGCATCAACTGATTGCCCTTGAAAATTCACCCCTACTTTGCATCTGCAGATATTTTTCTTGTTCATTTGCGTGCTGTGTTTTGATTTTCCTTGTTCCCTTTTAAAATGAGAAGCAAACTGAAACTTTCATCAGAACCACGTAGAATTGCAGTGACTGGACACGAGAGCAGAGTATAAAAACACAGGGTTTTTGTGAGCATGCCAATGGTACTGGGCATGTAAGAAGTACATCTACACAGCAAAAGAAGTGTTCAGAGCAGCTTTGGTAGCTGGTTCCTCAGTGTGACCCCGAATGGAAATGAAATGGAAAGCAGTTTTCTGGAGGACTCTCTTTCCATGTAGTGCCCTTTGTATTGGTGGGTGGAGAGAACTGTCCATGTATGTGGGACAAGGTTTATTTCTTTTCTCCTTGTTCTTTCTGCTAGAAGAGAAGAGACAGAGCTGTTGTTCTAGAATTCAAGGAAACACATTCGTGTCTGTTTATCAAAATTCAGTCTCTCTGCCTGATGCTAAATGAAAAAGGCAACAGGTAGGGTGAGTTACTGAATCATTCAGCCCTATCCTTGAAGAGTGCAGATGATGGAGGAAATCCAGTAACTCCAGAGAGGCAAAAGATTAAGATTCCTTCTCATACCTGCAGGATGTAGCTGCTAGAACAAAACTGAAGCTGTTGGGAGTAGCAAAACAGAAGGTTGTTTTTCTCATCCTGTACTTCTCCTGCTCTGCAGATTGAAATAGTGGTTTAGCCTCAGGGGTGATTACTCCTACATTTCAAGCTGGCGCTAGATTAGTTCGAAAAACCAACGGGACCTTTATATAAATCACTTCAAAAGTATCCTTCTGGTGGTAGAGGTCCCAGAAAAGTACTTTTCATTGCACCTTTAGTACAACCACATATACTGAGGGTTAAAAGTTTTTGACCCAATCAGATGTTGGCTGTGTGCAGCTGGGCTTGTGTTTGTCTTTTCTTATTAAAAAGGTTAGAGAGGAATGAGAGACATCATGTAATACATTATTTGTCTTGTAAAGAAAAAAATCCAGCACGGTCTCCAAAGATTTCCCTGCATTTTCTACTTTATCTCTATTTTCTGAAGTTATTGTTGGTCTTGGGATTTTTACAAGTAATGAAATTGGAAGCACACGTGTAAGAAAGAAACGAGACAAAAAAGGAATTACTCTTGTTGTACTAGGTGGAGGTGAATTTAAAAAGGTGATGACTGGATACACTGCTGTTCCCTGAGGAAGAAAGCCCATTACTGTGTTTGACTTTAGGATACCGAGGATGTAGTGCTGGGCATTTTACTGTCTCCAACCTGAATGCTGGGGATAATTATTCTTGATCGTCAGCTGACAGAATCACATTAGAGAACCTGAGGCCAGTTTCCCTGCAAGGCAGTGCCCGTACCATAAATCCATGAGGTGTCACAGCTGGTGTGCAGGTGTGTCCACACATCATGGCAGAGGAATGACTTCGGTGCAGGCAGCTGACGTGGGGAGCAAAAATGAAAATGTAGCATGAGAGGCTTCAGCACGGGCTAACAACCAAGGTAGGGACGTTGTCTTCCACACACCAGGGTTTCACTAGACAGTGTGTGCTGTCTTTTTTTAAAAAGTCTCTTCTAGTTAGGGAAAAGCAACCAGAGCTGGCAACCCCTTGTCACAACCAACCCTTTGAGTTCCTAAGGAGACCTTTCTAGTTGCCCTGACCAGCTGGCAGGTGGCAGGTCAGTAGGGGGCTCTGAAGTGGATTGGGCCACACAGACGACACCCTTTTTACATTCCTGAGTTTAGTTATTGCTCCTGTGTACCGGTGCAGAGGAGTTTGTATGATGGGCATCCACAATCTAGACCACTGACAGACCTGGAAAACGGGATTTTCATGACTAAACATCCGTTCTTTGAATCAGAAAAGGTAATGGCAATAGGAGGACTGCAGCACTTAACTGTTAGGAGCCATTGGACAGATAAGGGTTATTTTGGGCTGGGTGTGTTCTGTGGCTTTGATTAGATGTGATCTTGATTTCTTTATTTAGGAATTTTAGCTGGGAATTCTTGTTATCCTTTTAGTCCATAAACCCTTTTTTGCAGAAGATCTCTTTTCCCTTCACAGAAAAAAAATCTACTCAGTCTCCTTCTTGTAATGAACACCAGAATAATGTCTTGCACAATGCACACCCTGGCAGGAGAAGTAGATGATATTTCCTCCTGTTGCTTCACTTTGACATGTCTTTGGTTCACCTAGATAACATGATCTTTTTTCCACATATTTCTCCTTCAAGAATTCACTGCTTGTCACACCTAATGATTTATGCACTTGTCAAACTTTTTTTTAGGTTGATAAATACCCTGCAAAGATAAGGCACTGGCCTTTGAAAATACGGTGCCAGTAATTAAAATGAAGAATGCATTACAGTAAAGGGTAGAAATATGGATCTAAAAGCCACACTGGTATTTTTAGTGATGGGAGTAATTGAGAGTTTCATTTTAATAATTCAGTGCAGCTGAGATTAATAAATGGTATGAGGTATAACTGGTCTTTGAAGACCAGGGGTATAGTTAACAATTTATTTTAGTCTATCCTGAAAGATGCTGCTGGAATTAGTGTATAATAACTCAGCATAGTCCTTCAATTTCCAAGTCAGTTTTGCAAAAGGAGGAACACACTTACTGAGCGAGGATTATGCAAAGTGAAGTGACCCATCTGAGAAGAAGCCAGAAAGGCCCAGTGCTGCAGCCATACCTGCAGGGGGTCACTGTGCAGTGCTGGTTTCTGCACAGGTGGCAGCACAGTGGAGCTGTGTAGAGGACCAAACACCAAACCACACGCTGTGATGAAGCACCTGTTAATGACACAAGCCCTCCAGGGCAGGCCAGGAGGAAATCCTCTCCTTCTTTTTCTGTGGTAGGTTGGTGTAGAGAGTGGGGGAGGAAATCATAGATGTACAGGTGAAATGTGACTGGCCAGGGAGCAGTCCCACCTACTATCTCCCACAGCAGGACTTGCTAGAGGGAACACTCCACAGGTGCAAAGTTCTGGGTTGGTGCAGTAGTCATGATCACTTTTACCCTCCTTGCTCCATGTCCCAGAAGTCTCAGGAGGTGCCAGGCTGGCTTCCCCCCTTACTGAACAGCTTTTAGGGTACCAGATCAGCTTTCAAATTGAAGGGATGCTTGTATCACTGGAGTCCAGCCATGCAAATCTTACTTGCAAACACTGTAAACTGTCTTTCTACATATGGTCCTATGCGGTTCATTACTTTGTTGTCTTTTCAAGTGCTGTGCCAGAGAGCATTTTCCAGTTGGACCCCTTAGTTCTTATCATGTCCTGCTCTCACAGGAACTCTGCCAGTCTAGAAGCTGTGAGCTTCATCTGCTTATGTTCCTTGGCTCAGGAAATCTATTTGAAAGGATTACCTCTGTGTAGCCAGCAGAACCACTTGTGGGGATAATTCGTTGGGTGTTCCTTTAAGGATCCTTTAAGCATCATGGTTGTGTTTGATGAGAATTTTTCTCTAGTTTATGAGAAGACTAAACCCAATAAATGATCGTGCTCTCTGCTTAAGGTGTGAGGCCAAGCAGTGCTGAGATGTGGCTGGTCAGCAGGTCCATAATCTTCTGTTTGACTACAGAATATCTCGTGATCGGGAGCTGGCCCTGGACCTGCCAAAAGGTAGAAACGTCCGACAGCTAAGTCCAGCTTAGATCCTGATGGAGCAAGATGCCATGAGCATGGGAACAGTTGTCTGGGCTTATTTTTGCTCTGATGTTGATAGGGTTAAATTCAACAGCTTTATCTTGTTACAGTCAGACACTGGAAAAGCCTGATTTCCTGTCTGTATGTTGGGTGGGTGAGTTACACTGCAGATGTATGTTACAGCTGGGATGCATATGTTGCATTCTGCCCTGACTTTGCAGTGATGATGATACATGTGGAAATTATTCAGGCTTTCTCCCATTTGCTTTGCAAGGTATATTTTGTATACCTTGTGTATATCCCTGAATTACTGTTTGCAGCAATTGATGGGCAGAGCCAAGCACTCTGCCCACCTTTTGAAGTCATAGAGTGATCCTACATAAATGGTCAATTGGTTTGCACATAATGGAGAGTTTAACAACTTTCTATACTTCTGTTTCTCATTTCAGTTTCTAGGATAAACTGAAATTATATGGGAATCTTTTAGGGAGAATCTTCCCCTCTCTCCTTGAAATGCCAGTTTGCATGACAGGCTGTTGGATTTGGTGGGTTTGGTTGTTTTTTCATCATCTGCCTGAATGTGATTTTGTTTTTCCTCATTAGGTTTAGCTTTCTGATATCCCAATAAATTTCAAAGCAAATAAGGTTTTTCAATCCAGGTTCAAACATCTCAGCTTCCTCTAAATCAAAATTGCAGAACACTAAAGGCTGTGATCTGAAAACTCTGTAAAACTCAGTTATCAGTTAAGAGCCATGGCAGTATTCTTAAGAGAGTATCTAATATTTTTTACAGTTTAATACTGTCTAGGTCACCTGATAAACTGAAAGCAGCAAGTAAGTTAAATACAGTGCAATGACTTACACAGACCAAGGCTAGGACTTCTGGTTTACTCATTTTATGGTTTAAATCCCATGATAGTTCCCCTGATTGCCACAGCAGGTACCCATAGGCTACAGAGGACTATCTTAGCTCTTGAGCATGAAAATCACACTGTTTTCATTCTGTTCCTGGACTGTGCTGCTGGTGCATTATTCAGATTTGGACTGAATTATGATTTGATTTGACCTGGCCTACAATGCACTGCTTGCCAAAACACTGAATAAGCCAAGGAGGCAGGTAACAGCCTCAAGTGGCCTGCTCTCCTGATCTCAGGATCAATGATCAGCTTTTACTGTTCAGGTTATTGCTGTTATCATAGGCTCATTAACCCCAACTGCTGTGTGCTAGAGCTGTGCAAGCATGGGACAGAGCTGTCTGCTCCTCTCAGGAGTCCTCAGCCTGGGCTTAGTGCAGCAGTGCTCTCAGCAGAACAGCCACCGAGCTCCTCTCCAGGTTTGCTTCTCTGTTAGGCTCACAGTATAGACAATACCAAGGAGACAATCTGAAAGAAAAACAGTGATGCCACTTTTGAAATGAAACTATCTATACCCTCTCTTTGGCACGTGGCAAATAGTGTCTCAGCCACTGTGTGCAGTGCTTGTGGCCCACAGATGGTACCATACACTTTGTTTAGGAATTCAGATCTTAGCCATTCCATTATACCACTGCAGTCTCTCATGTAGGTACATATATTTTTGTCTCTCTGCCAAAAAGAGCATTTCTTCTAAATATTGCCATGGAAAAAAACCACCTTAAACTTGCAAGCCTGCTATGCTGGATTTGGCTGGGATAGAGTTAATTTTTTTCAGAGTAGCTGGCATGGGGCTATGTTTGGATTTGTGCTGGAAACACTGTTGATAACACAGTGATGTTTTCTTTATTGCTGAGTAGTGCTTACAGGGGGCCAAGGCCTTTGCAGTTTCCCACATTCTGCCACTAAGTAGATACACAAGAACTTCGAGGGAGCATAGCAAGGACAGTGGATATCCATAGGATATTCCATACCAGAGAATGCCATGCTCAGTGTGTAAAGCTGGGGAAGCAGAAGGAAGGAGGTGATGTTTGCAGTGACCGTGTTCGTCATCCCAAGTAACCATTACACATGACAGAGCTCTGCTTTCCTGGAGGTGGCTGAACATTTGTCCATGGGAAGCAGTGAAGCAATTCCTTGTTTAGCTCTGCTTGTGAGCTTGGCTTTTCCCTTCCCTATTAAACTGTGTTTATCTCAACCCACAAGTTTTCTGACTTTTACCCTTCTGATTCTCTCCCCCATCCCACCAGGGGTGTGAGCGAGTGGCTGTGTGGGGCTTAGCTGCCGTTTGGGATTAAACCACAACACATGCATGAAATGGCAACACTACAATGAAGATTTTCATCACCTCTCTACACACCGTATGAGCTTCTTTGCTCATTTAGCTTCTCACACTGTTGATTTAAACTCAAATTCATTCCTGTAAAGACCACAAATCAAGTCCTGTCATAACTAGAGAGCATGGTGTGTTCTCGTTATTGCTTACCTCTGAATGAACCTGAAAAGCAAGGTGATCAATACAGACGTAATTGCCAGTGTCACCAATTAATTGTTCCCAAGTAACTGAGGGCCTCTTCAGCTGGCAGCCTGCCAGTCTCAGAAATAGCAACAGTCTCAGGAGCAGCAAAGTAATGCGGCAGACTTTATGTGGGATGAAAACACCCTTTCGAGCAAATGCCAATTATTAGCAGTAGGCTCTTCTTTCACTGCTTTGCTGCACCTTTCTAACTTCACCATCACCAGATGGGGATGCCCTGTGCAGTCGGTACCTTTCTGCATGTGGCAAGGATCAACCAATCTTGGCTAAGCCCTGCTTCAGCCATATGCTTAAGCAGGTACTTAGAGTAAAGCATGAGATTAAGTCACACTGAATTCAAAATCAGTCAGTTACTTAAAGGCTTAATTCAAAAATTACCCAAATAAAACTCATCCTTGCTCAGTTCTTAATCATACAAGTTGTATGGAAATCTCATCCAAGCAGCATCCGGGCTGCTAAAAAATTAACACATGAAGAACACAGTATATTATTTGTACAGGGTTTTAAAATATTTTTGACACTTCTTAGAGTGAGGGCTGGCCTTAGTAACCATGAAGGTCATTCCAGTTAACTGGAGATAATTCCAGCACCAATCTCTGTGTCACTATCAGTGGAACAATGGAACCAAGAACATAAGGGGCTTTTCTGGAAAGCGGTTTCACAGTAGGCCACGTTACCCTCTGTAAGTTTTTGAGCTGATTTTGCGTTTAGCCTTTATCCCTCAATCCATCTGTTGAACACGAATCATTTGTGGCCAAGGCTTACAGAGAGAAGGTCACTTTTTCATAACGTAAGTGTTTAATAAAACTCTCAAGATTTTGTCATGTGGCTTCAGTTTAAATGTAGTTCCCAGCTAATTAGACTGGTAAAGTATGTATATTTGCAAACAAAGAATAACTATATTACTATCCCAGTGGAGATCAGCAGAGGAATTTGGGGAATGGAAATGTTGATAATTGCAGTTCCTGTGCTATAGTTAGCTGGAGCAGACAGACGGCTGCCCTTAAGGAGACCTCTCTTGGTGCCGAGAGTGTTACACACAGGACAAAAGGCAGTAGATCCAATTGCAGGATGAAAGGCCAGATTCTGATGTCCTACTTCATTTTATTCAGTCCTTTCTCAGATAAAGTTATCATGGGGCATTTCCTAAAGAAAGACTAGAAAGATTCCCAGGAATCTTAAGCAGATGGAGACCCAGATATTTAATTTCTTTTCTGAAGAGGCTGTAATTCTTCTTTCTTTTTTTTTTTTTTTTACAGACAGGTTTAGCATCAGGGTTTTTTTTACCGGCACAAGANCTGACTTACTGACTACCAATATCAGTTAGGTAATTCTGCCTGACTGCACAAGTATTCCTGTGTATGCATGTAAGTGCTTTTGGCATCCTGGAGAAGTATGCATTGTTAACACTTGCCATTCCTCTGGCTTGGAAAGTAAAAATAACCTTGTTTTTCTTTCAAAACAAATAAACATTGCTACCACCACCAACTCAACCCCAGTGATAGCTACCATTTTGGCTTAGTTTGCATTGAGCTTTTACTTCATAACATAGATTTTACCAAGCGTAGGAGGGTTTGCATGTCCCAGATAATGAATGGATCAATCAGATTGACTGATTTCAGATGGATGTAAAGGGCCCATCAGACTGAAGCATTAGCAACATCAGAATTATTTTAGAAATTACTTCCAAAACTTACAAATCCCAGGCTTTTTGTGCATGTGTGCATGTGTGTGTGTGTGTGTGTGTTTGTTTGTTTTCTGGCTCTGCATTGAGATCTTGTGTGCTGCTACTGGCTGCAGACTGGCTGTCCAGAGGTGCCAGCTTACAGCTTACTTTGCTTTCTGAACTCACCAGACACTTAGATACTGGTGCAAAGTTGAAGATGTATCTGTTCAGGGAGGCAACAAATGAAGTATTCCAGCAGTCATGAGGAGAGAGGTAGAAACAGGGAGAAATACTTATTGAATAGACCCAGCAATAATCCTTCAATGTGGCTTAAATGCTGCTGCCCCCATCACAGTCAATCTAATTTGGCTTTTGCTCTTGCAGTCTTAGTCTGCCTAAGCAAGACATTTGTCTCAACCTTGTGCTTCTTAATCATCTATTTTATTGGAATGCAAAAAAAGAGCATGTTGTACATTTACTTCATATTGTCATTTTTATAGCAACGGAAGAGGGGTTCTCACTTGCTCCCCAGGGCAGCTGAAGCATCCCCACTGGTGCTGATGGCATATGAGGAGCTCAGCATGAGCTCAGTGCCCTTGGGTGAGGCTCTGGATCCTGAACTTGCAGTGCTGCAGCACTCACTCGAGCCTGTATGCACTCCTCCAGCTCCCAGGCACTGTCTGCCTCCCCTCCTCTCCCTCCCTCCTTGCCAGGCTTTGGCTATCACCACAATAGGAAGTGACACTCTCCCGATGGCCACATCAAACCTCTTTAAGCACTGGAACCTGAATGTTAGCCAAGAGGGCTCTCCTGGCTGACAGCCTTCACCCCCTTCTTTCACTAAGCCTTAAATAATGAAATCTTCTGGCAAAACAAAGAGGTTTAAGGATGTAAATCATCCTTTATTTCCTCCTTCCTTAGAAAGCATTTGGTTAAAGTTGATTTAATGATACAAATGTAAGGTTCTAGTTACCATTTGATACCTCTATAGGCTTTATACATAGAGGGAGACCCAAAGGAGGGATGCACTTGGAGCAGATGCGTGTACACACTATGTCCCATTTGCCAGTGCTGGTCAGCAAGCACTGCTGGATGGTGGTGCTTCACACACCAGCTCCTGTAAATCAAACTGCTAGGAGGGGGCACAGATAAAGGCTGTTTTGTGGTATCTACCTGGTTGCAATTTCCAGTGACTTCTGCATGTGTGCAGTGAGCAAGAAGATGGTTGAGTTTCTAAAGATGTGAAATGCTTTGCACTGAGGGAGGTGAACATGGGCTGATGAAGAAATGTAGTGATGTGAAAAGATGCCAAAAATGAACAAGACAGCTCTTAACCCAAAAGCAGCATCATGTCTGAGCCCTGTTTGTATTTGGCACGCCAGAGGGGGAGAAGGAGACAGGAGATGAGGCTCAGGCACAGTGATCAGCCTGCCATAAAGAGCTGTACCGGGAGATCACAGACTTGCTGAGAGCTTCACTACCTCTGACATCAGCCCCTACTGTATAGCAGGAGGCAGGGATGGTTTTGCCTCACAGCTCATCAAAGCCCAGCTTCTGTCCCGAGCAGACCAATGGGTCACCTGGGGCACCATCCTGCCAGCAGGACCTGCAGCTCCAGCTGCTTTGAAGGAAGATGCCGCTTCCTTAAAGGCATGTTTTTTCTACCTCCAGCCTGTGGATGACTTGGAAGTCCTGAAGCCTGAGAGCTGACGAACCTTGTCATTTTAACTTGGCAGAGCTGCAGATACTGTTCTGAGTCACCTCAAAGCCGGATCTTTGTTTAAAACTTGCCTGCATGCTTTATCTCCCTAATAGCTGATGGCTCTCACAGGTCACAGAAATCATCTGCTACAGCAGTCGATACCCAGCTTGTGTCTCTAGTGCCTCCAGTGCATCTCGTGCAGCCTCGCAGGAGCTCCCCTCACTCGCATCTGCTGTTTGCGAGGCAGGCAGAGAGCTGATCACAGAGGGAGAGCAGTGCCAGGCAGAAGAGTCACGCTTGCCTCCACTTCTGTTACAGCCAAGAAGGATGAGAAACATGCTTCTTCCCCTCGGGCAGCCAGAGAAAAAAGAAACCACAGAGGAGCACAGAACCGTCCCAGTACAACATCTGTGAATACTGCGCACCGCCTCTAGTGGGCCGGCACATAAGCACACGAAGACAACCCTGTGAGGCAACTTTGCATCAGTTGTTCTGTGGTTTGCTTTCACATGAGAGGAATTAAATGCAAGCTGACACAAGATCAGAGCCAACAAAATTATGTTTTCAAAGGCAGGAAAAAACCCCCCACAGAAACAGAACATCTCATAGATGTGTCCCTTCTCACACAGCTCCCACCTCCTTTAATTGCTGGTTTACAAGTACCTTAATTAGTCCTCAAACCACAAGAGTGCTTGTGTTCTTCGGCCTGAATCTGTAGCCAGGGGAAGGGGATTCAGTTCTTTACCTGTCCTTTCAGTGTCCAGTCACCTATTGCATAAGCACTTCTGTCCTACAGGTGCTTTTTTTTGAATGTACTCATAGCACTATGCCTGTGTTAGAGCAGCTTCTTGTTGCAGTTAAATTAGCGCTGTTCTCAATTTCTTTATTAAATTTAGCTTCACCTGCTGCTAGAGGGGTTAAATTTTAATATGCTTTAGTACAGTCAAGGGTGGAGAGAAGAACGGGAGCCTGACTGGGCTCCTGCTCTTGCTTGGGATCTGCTCTCCAGAGCACATTCACACCGCACCCAAAAAATGCCAGGCACCCCTGGAAGTTCTCCAAAGGCAGACAGCAGCCTGTGGAACAACTGCAATTCAGCAAAAGCCAGGGTACACAGCACGCATGTCTCCTCAGTGAATAAATTCACACTGTTTCAGCTTTTCCCAAGACTAAACAAAAGTTTAATAATTACTTCTCCAAAGCTAAGAAAGAGGTGGGCCTGAGAGGGGGGTGGGTTGAGGCAATATTAAATAGCTACTCTTGGAAAGTTCAAATGCGGTTTGGACTGGCAAACAAGGAGACATGGTGATGCCAAGTGTCTGAAGGGAAACCTTTGGTCTTTAACATCAGTGCTCAGGGGCTGCCATGCTCCTGGGCTGCCTAGCACAGGCTTTACATTTCAGCTGGGAGGCTTTATAAGCAGCTAAGTATTTGCAGATGGATATACCCCAACCGGTGAAGTCCTGAGCTGCCACGAACTGAGCTCTCATGTGAGCCCTGGGGTGCATGGGTACATCTGCAGCACCTGCAGGGCAGTCGTGCACATGGGGCTGACTGCAAAACTGACTGCATGTGCTGGTGCTGCCACTTCTCTTTTCTATCTAATGCTTCTGTTAGTCTCTTTCCTGGGGCAATGAGCTTCCTCTACTGCTTCAGAGGGGCTGCCCACCTGTAAGACAAGTGCTGCAAGCAGCAAAGTGGGGGCATTTTATTGCGGTTGCTGAGGCTTTGTGCTCTCTTTCAGATCAGACCATGCACTTCTGAAGGTACCAAGATGTTATGTTCAGAGCTGCTACCCTTATTCTTTGTGGCTGTAGTCCAAAAACTGGTTTGGGGGTTGGTTTTCCTTCTCTGTTTTCTCCTTACAAAGCTGCCTACCTATGAATAGTTATCTCCCATGGACTCACTGAGAAAGAGACCTGGTTTCAGGGAGGTAGTCCAGGTAGATGAGGCAATGTGTTTTGGCTCCAAGACAGGAATTCAGGGTCTTAGCAACTGGTTGAGTGCCTAAACCAGGCTGAAACACCCCCTGAAGCTGGAGGGAACAGCATTGGGATCCTGCCTGGGAACACATGCATGCCCACCTCCTGCTGTTCCCAGAGTTGCCAAGTATTTTATCCTCTCTGGGCTGGGACTTGAAAAGGTTATATTTGACCTCCTCTGAATGGGAAATGCTCCTGACAGGGTACAATGGAAACAAAATCAAGTTCAAAGAAAGACAGGAATGTGGCTTGCTAGACTTGGGATTAGGCTGCGTGGATTTATAAGGATGTCTCCCACTCTGCTATTTGATCATTACCATATTGCAATGAGCAGTGAAAAACACCTGGCTATGGTCACCTTTTCCTTCTGCAGCACCAGAGCACCTCCCAGCAGCGTGCTGGGAGGCTCTACAGAACACAGGAAGAGAGATCTCAGACTTTTCAGCCTGGACCCATTGGTGTTTAAATGCAAATATTGCTGCTTTAAAACTTGAAATTCCCTTATATTTTCGAAAAGTCCAAAACTGAATATTGTGCTTCAAGCCCTTTATGGTGCTGCAGTGGTCTGAGTGAGGTTAAACAAACAAAAAAACCCCAACCGAGCTTTAAAAGAGCAGCAGCACTGAGCAAACCTTGTATGCAGTGGGTGGCTTTGTCTTTTCTGTACAGCCAAACGTCACAACTACAGGTAAAAATATTTATCTCTGTACCATACATGAAGAGACTGTGAGGAGTCACGGCATCTCCTTGCTGCTCTCTTGTTCAGCAGCTCTGGGGAGGGTGAATACCCTCAGTGTGCAGATGCCCCAGCTCAGGCCATTGAGAGAGAGCCTCCCCTCAGAATATCATCTCCCGCCACAACATCACATCGTTAACTAATACCAGCTGAGATGTTTCCCTAGGGAAGTAAATAAATAAGGGCCTTCCTCCCTTCCCCAGCTTGTTGCAGGGAAACCACCCACGATGTGTTTGAGGCGAAAGAAAAGAAACAAGCTCCCTGATGTGCAAATCCGAAGAAACTGAAAATGATTGACTCCTCCCTGTTGAGGTATATTGCAAATAAGGGCTTTGTCTCCCAGCTTTAGAAAAGGCAGTGTCTTTAGACCAGGTCTACTTCCTTGTGCCAGAGGGGTTTCAGCAAAGAACAAGGGGGTGAAAGCAAGCAAAGCAGCCTAGTCGGGGGTGAGGGAGGAGCAGCCTGTGCTCCTCTGTGGCAGAGGGTGAGGCAGGGGATGCTGATGTGGTTCAGGCAGAGCTGGGGAGCTGCCAGAGCCGCCTGCTCACACACCCAGGGAGTGCCATGGCCAGAAGGGCAAGGGTGAACACCCAGGGCTGCCACAGCTCTGTCTGCTGTGTGCAGTCTTGCCCTGGTGCTAATGTGAATTTATAGTCTGAACTGGCTCCAAAGCCCTGTTTAATATTAGCAGCCAGGTCCTGTGGGGCACCACTGTGTGTGGCCCTGGAGAGACATGCCAGCAGATAGTTCCTGTCCCTGAGAGCCATGCAGCAAAGAGGCAAAACATCCCAGAGGAGGCACAAAAATCCTGTACATTTCTAATCCTGTGTATTTCTAAGTGGGGAAACTGAGGCATGAAGCAGCAGCCACTGCAAAAAATATGAGAAATAAATCTTCTGCCTCCACTGGCAAGGAGATAGGGAGTGCAGCCATGTGCAGGGGCAGACTGTGGGAAAGCAGCAGCATTACCTCATACCTGGGTCTTAGAATCATGGAATAGTTAAGGCTGGGGAAGACCTCTAAAATCATCAGGTCTGACTGTTAACCCAGCACCACAACGTTCACCAGTAAACCATGTCCCCAAGTGCCACATCCAGACATTTTTTGAGCATTTCTGGGTATGGTGAGTCAACCACTTCCCTGGACAGTCTGTTCCAATGCCTGATCACCCTTACAGTGAAGAAATTTTCCTAATAGTCAATCTAAACCTGCCCTGCTGCAGCTTGAGGCCACTTGCTCTTGTGCTATTGCTTGTTACCTGGGAGAAGAGGCCAACCCCCACCTGGCTACAGCCTCCTATCAGGTAGTTTAAGAGAGCCATAAGGTCTCCCCTGAGCCTCCTTTTCTACAGGTTAAACACCCCCAGCTCCCTCAGGTGCTCCTCACAAAGCTTGTGCCCTTCTCTGGACACACTCCAGCCCCTCAATGTCTTTCCTGTAGTGAGGGGCCCAGAACTGGGGCAGGACCTGAGGTGTGTCTTCATCAGTGCCAAGTACAAGGGGAAAATCACTGCTGTTACTGTTTGGTATTTTTATCCCATTGTTCTTTCCAGCAAATTGTTCTGTCTCAGCCTGTGATCTCTGCCTGGTGTTGCCTACCAGAGGGGAGTAGGGAGGAGCAGCTGATGGTTTTCCTTTTAATGGGAGCACTGAACTGGGTGCACCATTCCTAAACCATGACACCAGGGCTTTATTCTGCTCCCCATCTCGGTTCTCCAGCTCAAGGGGATGGGCACTCCAGGGTTCCAAGCTCCCTGTGGGTGTCTGGGGCCACTCTTGATGCTCACTGCTGGGTCTGGCCAGTTTAGCTGCATCAGCCTGGGCATGCAGCATCTGGGAAGTGTTAGTGTTTAATCCTCATGCCTCAGTCCTAGACATGGCCTCTGTGGTTTCCCTGAGCCCACTGTGACCTTTGCTGGTGACTCTGAAGATGCTGGGTGAGACAAGGGACACCTATGAGGGAGCTTTGAGAGTCCACCCTGTGTAAGCCACAGAGGACATTGTTCCCCACATTGCTCCCCACCATCACATTGTTGCTTCCTCATCAGTTTTGCTGGAAAGACCCTGAGAAAGGGGCAAGGCAGAAAGTGTAGCAGAGGACTTACCCTCCCCAATAAAAAACCCACAGTCCTATGGACCCCTCCAAGGTTGAAGAAACAACTGATAAATGAGGTCGGCTGATGCACCCTGATGGATCTTTAGTGGGAGGCAGGAAAAGTAGCAAGGCCCTTCTCAGCAAGGAGAATCAGCTGCCTGCTTGGCTGAAAGCAGGAAAGCAAAGTGGTGGATGCTGCTGTTCCTGCTGAGGGAGGTACAGCCATGCAGTGGTGCTAAAAGCCCTGGGAGAGCAGGGAGGTGAAACTGGCAGGGTCAGGAGAGGGTGGCTGTACTGACACTCTGAGGGTGCTGCTCTGACAGATACCAGCTCCCTCTGCTACAGTGGGACTTCTTCCATTTCTGAAGTTGCAGTCATTAGTTGCCAGTATTGATGGCATATCATCTTTTATACAGATTTCCTGCCCTAGTTGCTGATCCAGGCTATAATCACTTTGTTTTTTCCCAGGGCCAGGCAAGAAGTAGAGTGGAAATGAGTTGAGAGCTGAGGTGAAATGAGGAAGAAGTATGATCCCCCCAAGGAAAAGCATTTCTCAGTTAATGGAGTGTGAGCAAATAGCAGGGAAGGGATGGAGAGCAGCAAGCTGCCATATTCATTAAACCTCAGTACTCTGGAACATAATGAGGGCCACAGCCATCCTGGCCAGGAACCACAATGTGGGGCAAAGGGGCAAGCCTGGTGCAGTGAGAGAGTCAGAGGCATCAGGGTCACGTGTCTGCCCATTTCTTGTGTTCCTGTGCTCCTCTTAATTTCTTTTCCACTTTAAGAAGAGGTAAGGTAGGAGAAAAGATATCATAGATGCTTTTTTCAGGTGGGAATTGCAATGCCACTGTAGGGAGCATTATGGAGCTGAGGGATGAAATTCCAATGCCACAAATCCCACTAGCAGGCAGCTGAGTGTGTGGGAAGAGGGAAGCTGGCAGGCAACTCCTGCCCGGTGTCTGTCAGGTTCAGGGTATCTTTTGTGGCTCTTCATCAGGGGTCTGACAGCCACACTTATCACATGCCAGGCCCTAAAAGAAAAATGTGCCACTCATTTTATGGTCAGGGGTAGCCTCTTGATCCAGCATTGCACTCAAATATTGAGCACATGCACGATACCTATGCATATAAATATTATGCCCCCTCTCCTAACGGCAAGACGAGTAACTGGTCTCTTAGTCTTTTCGGAGATAAAGTAAATCATGAGATTATTTCCTATCCTTTTCCTTGGATACCCTTGTCAGCAGTAAAGTATATTAAATACATTGTAAGCAAAAGCCCTCATGCTACCCGAGAAAATATATTCATTTAGGGAGACACCATGCCAGCAGGTTTTCAGCATGTGTCTATCACTGGCTGGTTCTTTGTAGGCATGGAGATAGGTCATGGCCACTGGCAAATCACTTGAGCTCCATGGAAAAGCTTTTTTCATAAATAAACAGCATTTTCAGACATGCAGCATGAACTTACCATCCTTCTTGAAATGTGGAGGACTCTGGATGTTGAGCCTGGGGCATTAGTGGAGCAGCAGCAGGATCCCAGAGCACCCCGTTCAAACTGGGACTCCCCACTCCGAGCTCCTGTGCAGGCCAGGGCACCCCGGTGCCAACCTGGAAACCTGCTGACCCCTTCAGTGTAAAGACACACCCTGGCCTGTGTAAAACCCTCTCAACCACCACCACCGGTTTCAGAAGGAACAGCCCTGGGGAGGGCAGGGTCTAGGGAGCAGGGTGTATCTGGCACCTTTGGGAGCTCAGCTCTGTCAAGCTCCAACCCATAAAAACCAAAGCTCCCCAGACTGGTAACAAGTTTTGGCTCTGCTCAGAGCTGGAGTAGAGCAATGTCCCTGATGGGATTTCAAGTGCACACCCCGAGGTTTCATCCACTGAGGCACCTCCCCGCTCCCACCTCCTGCCCAGCCTTTGTACTGCTCTGGTGGCTTTCACAGCCTTTCTGGGAAGCGGGGTTCTGCCTATGCACTTCTGCCACCCCCGGGGTGGGAGAACCATGGTGCTGCTCACAGGTTAAAGAGATTATGCCATTCTGAAAGACCAGGGTGAGCAATGGGGAATTATGAGGACACCAGAGGCAAAACCCACGTCTCTGCTGGGTGGGAATGAAGCAGGGGTGAAAGGAGGGTCCTGCTGAGATAAACCCTGCTTCCTGGAGGCCCAAGAGCTGTGTGGTACATCCTGTCACATGGACAATTGTCAGCTTTCAAGAGGGCAGGAGAGGTCATTGGCTACCCTAAAGAGCACAGAGTAAACCCTTCCCATGCCTCTCTGTTCTGGATCTTGTGGCAATACCAGCAGAGGTATTGAGAGAAATGATACATCAGTCAACTGACAGCTCCCAAAAAAAAAAAAAATTAGATTTTCCAGTAAAAAGTGTATTTCTATGGCTTCTTCACCATCTGCAGAGCAGACAAGACGAATGTGGCCTAGTTTTCACAGGTGCTGGGCACCCATGAATCCCACTAGTTTTAGCAGGTGGTGCAGATGCTTGGTTCCTCTGGAAGACAGAAACCAGGACATAAATCTCCCTGCCTCTACCAGTGTCATCTTCAAACTTTTTAATTAAAATCTCTGCCTTCTATTGTTTCTGGGATCTGGAAATTAATTTTTGTTAATACAGTTTAAGGTTCTGTTACTCAGATCCTTTTGTCCTTCAGGTGAGTGGTATGATCAGAAATCTGGAACAGACTGTACCCCTGCTGCCTTAAGTGAAAAAATTAATCTGTTTTTGAAATTCATTTTGCAAGAGTTGTGAGTCTCTTTAAGCTCTGTGCTGCTGCAGCTCCCCTTTGGTGTCAAGTGGTATTTCAGGTGAACTGGGTGTGTGATTTTATTAGACCCACATCACTACTGCTGCTAAAACAGGTCCTGTGAATGAATGTGGAGAGGGGAGAGAGCAAGTGAAATGAGATTTATCTTCACTTTGTGAACCTAGACGGAAATTTTCCCAACATTTCATATCCATAGTCGTATCTTTAATTTTCTCCCTTTTTTTTCTCCTTTTCTTTTCCTGTATGTGTGTATGCCATCTACAGCACTTTCTGCATCACTTTGCTCCTTCATCTTTGCCTGTCAACACCTCCCAGACAGAGGACTTTCCCCTGACTTCTTTCTCCCCACAGCTAAGTAACCATGAGTAACCACGGCCATGCCTCGTGCACTGTTCCCTGAGCCGTGTGTGGTCTGTTTGGTATGTAGCCCTTACAGCCTCCTGCACTTGCTCAAAAGCAGCTGGTGAGCAAAGAGCACAACAGCACACACTGGGCTGCTGAGGCTCTATCTCCGTTTCTTGCCTGCTCTTCTGTGCATCATGGGAAGATTTCTTATTTGTGTGTTCCCTACTTCCAGGCGTGCTACGTGTGCACAGACACACACGCTCAAATGAAAGGCAGTCCTGTTTAATGCCTTTTCTGCATCTTGATCTAAAATGCAGAGAACAAAAATCTCAAGAGTAAGTGCTCCCTTGGTGTATGTTGCAGCTTGTCCAGATACAGCTTTTCTTCACCAGCTTTTCCCTGTCACTTTGTTCTGCCATCTTATATCACTACTGCACTGCTCTGTGCCCTTGCAAAAGGGCACCCCGTTAAGGATGGAGTTATTATTCATTAATAACTGATATTTTTGACATTGATAACATCTGCAGCATGGCAGATGACTCTGATACTTAGAAGAAAAAAGAGAATTTCCCCGTAACCTTTGTAGCCGGCTTCCCTCTCTAGGAAACACAAAAAAAGCTGCCAAAGTTTCTTCTTCATAGTCAAGGTTTGAACACACAAATGTTGAATGGCCCAGATTAAGAGAGATGAATAATCATTTGCAGCACCTTGCAGGATCATGTCCACATATCACCCTAAAACATACGGACTCCTGTAGCAATCTGATATGCACGATCACACACTTCTTCTACTCCCTCTGTTGAAGTGCAGCCCTACCTGTGCTCACATGGTGAGCATTGCTCAGACCATGGAGATCTGTGTCCACCAGGCACCAGCTGTCTTGGGGAACAAGGGCAAAAGTGGAACTGATGCTACACAGCTCCGTTAGTTTTTGTCTGACATCAAGGCTGTTGAAGAAAAATGCCTAGATTTGAGCAACAGCTTGAGGTGTCATCTATCTGTGTAAATTTTCTAAAACACTTACAGGAAACCAATTATCTTACTCTCTGGTTTATAGGTAACAGTACATAACTCCCACAAGAGAATACTGTCAATTTTGAAAGCTATACATTAGTAATTTTACATGGGAAGTGTACGAGGGAGGATTACAAAAGATGTTTATCTGTAGTTGCAGGAAACTGGCCTTGGTGGTTCATCAAGTCCCTTCCTCACACTCTTAGTAATCCTCAAGAAACGTACCTTGTAGCCAGTAAATGTCCCAGCAGCTTGTGAACAATGGGGAAGCAGAATGTTATAGTTGCCCATCTCTGTAGCCAGTGGGTGGGTGGCTCTTCTGGGACTTGGCTGTAAGGCTCCAGGTGGTGTTTTCCTGTTAGTCTCTATTGCAAATGAAATAACCATATACACACAAATCATAAAAAATACTTCTAAAGCAGACTACTTTTTTTTCCTTAATAACTAAAGTGATTGAAAATGAGCAAAATGCAATCCTTGGTTAGGGATACAACTCAAATCAAATCAACCAAGTCATGAATTGGCAGCAGTATGAAATGAGGTCAACAGCTGATCAAACCATCAAACAAGCTCATACAAGTTTTGAGTAATGAAGCCACACAACATATGGTGATTTTTATGAAACAATAAGCACTGCTCCTCCCTACTTCAGTTACACTTGTCAAGTGCCCACACATTCTTTCTCTTTGCCTTCCTTTAAAATCTTTGGGGTTTTTCCCTAGGAAGTAGCTGAAGAAGGTACCTTTGTTCATTTTAAGCCAGCAAACATCACCTGTTGATGGTGGATACATTTGGTGTGAAACCGGCTGAGGAAATACTAAGAATTTGAAAAACAAGAGTGGTTGGAGTTGATTCTTGTTATTAAATGCAATATGATAGTTTTATTAGATAAGCCTATTTCACAAGATGTAGGATCAGAGTTGTTTGGAGAAGCAAGAGAGGAAACCAAGGGAAACTCTTATCTCCTCTTCTTGAGAGCTTAGAGAAGGTCCTGGCCATGCCCAGCTGACACAACTTCTGCCTTGGCCTAGCTGCAACCCCTGAGCTGCTCTGGTGCACCCAGGGCTATGTGGGCTGTCCTAAGTGGTGAAGGAGAGACAGCACAAGTCAAACAGGTACCCAAAAAAAAGCAAGAAAAGGGGAAACCTAATTGGCAGACATGCTGCAGATTGACTTGAGGTGTTTGGTGTGGGGATAAAATGAGACATCTCATAGTTATTAAGCTAAAGAAAGTAGGTATGTTTCTAGAAGCAAAGATGAGCTGGGTGAATACAACATTCATACAACACATCCTCAGTTAAACTCAAATTCTTATCAGCCTAACAGCAGCTGTGATAATACCTACTTCCCCACTGAAAATTATGTTAGCTGTCTATACATAATGTTTCTTTCCTCATTCAGATGATCAGAACCGCCTTCTGTGTGTGAGAGAGCTTGAGCTCAAGGATTTAAGATTTCTCAGGAAATTTAGAAACATGGCATTTTAGATGCTATAGATCCACTGTTGTACTACTTGTGTAGTTTGTAGGCTCTTGCTGTCACAATGAAGAACAGTCTTGCAGAGGCCCCTCAGCAGTCCTAGTGGCACAGAGGTTTCTTACTCCTTCCAATTTGCATGTCCTGTTTGCTCAACATGACATATTTATTACTAGCTTCAGTCTTGCATGGTCGACCTACCTTACAGACTGTGCAGTGCAAAGCAGGAGAGAAAACTTAATGAAGGCAAGTCAGATGGCACAAGATATTCCTCCAGGCTTTTTCTGGGCTGAGGGAGAGACGTTGAGTGCAATTTTGTTTCCTGTGTGAGTAGGCTAAGACCGCACCTGCCAGTATTGCTTGGTGAAGAGATAGGCTGACATCACTTTACCAAAAGAGGCTGCTGCTCTTTATACCAGGAGAGGATTACTCAGATTCTGAGACTTTGTTGGCTACAAGTGCTTCATTCAGTGATGGGATAAAGGAACGAAATTCATATGGAAAGACAACTCATGGAAACTTTGTGGGGAAGTAGCATTGCTACACTGAGTTAAACCAGGACTGGCATCAATCCTGGTCTTGCTGTTACTTCACAACGCTGCCAGTGAGCTCAGGGCTCTGGATTGCTTGTGGTGACCATATGTTAATGCAGAGAGCATTTCACCACTGTGTTTGCTGTTAATTAGCTGTAGTGATGCTTCAGTGATGCAGAGAAGCCAGGACTAAGTGGCAGCAGAGTCTTCAGCCCATAGGCACACCCCAAAGCAGTCGCCACATGCTTCAAGGCTGCTCCCTCGCAGGCTGCCAGTGCTGTTTACCGAGGTGACCCTGGCAGTTCTCGCCACTGTCCAAAGAGTTCGAGATAACTAACACAAAGCTGCAGTTTGCTTCCTAGTTGCGCAAATGAGAACTTTCCTTTCAAGATAATTCTTTTTTTCTGTTGTATGATTAAAAGGATTTGATTCCTTTCCAACAGATACAAGATTCCTCAATATATATATTGACAGTTATTTGGTATAATGGGGAGGTGGAGCTTCAGGACAGAAAGGGAAGCATCTTCCCAAGAAAGTCTGCAGCAGCAATATAATGGAGAAACTATTCCTCTGTTTTATACCTCACTTGGGAAACAACTGCTCTCCTGGCAGATAGTCACTGTAGAACTATGTTAAAGCAGGAGAAAGACATTGCTTCCTCAGTCAGCAACTTTGACAAGGGAAATGAGTCCAGAAACTGAAAGAGGAAAGGGGGAGGGAGGAGGTAGTCCATACCTCTATGTACGTGCATTCACACCCTTCAGCCCCTGAGGCTGGGCTGCATCTTGGCTCCTCAATATTTATCCATTCAGATCTATTCTGGGGCAGCTTCTCTGAATTTCTCTTACTTGCAAGCATAAGCTGACCTTATTCTCCTTTATATTGCTGCTGTCTGAATGAAAACATCAGTGGAGAAACCAAAGCAGCACAGCAGGCCAGAAAGCAAAGTGCGTACCACGCATGTGTTCCCATCCTGAGCTTCCAGGCCATTCTGATTCAGCTGCACCCTCTGGCCAGCAGGTTATGAGACACTTGTATGTCGAGCTGTGTCCTGCTGCCTTGCACCAGCCCACTCCCCGAGGAGAAGCTGGTGACAAGGAAAACTCCTGGTATCAGCGTGTCCGCAGTGGCTGCATTTCTTCTGTGAGTGAGAAAACAGAGAGGTCCTGTGATGAGGTGAGAAGGAGAGCCTCTCAGCCCAAACGTGTCAGTAAACAGTACAGCTCCATGGTATGGTGTTTCAGGCAATTTGGACCCAGGATCAAGGCACACTGAAGCTGAAATGATGTTTTGGTGGTGAGCTTGTCAGCTCAACAGACAGCCAGGGTGAGCACACCTCCTCACTGACTTGCCTGTATGGCTCTGGTCCCGCCCTCTTGTACTGCATGTGGCACCAGGTATCTCTAAACCTGCCTCTCTGGATGTGCCATTGAGTGCTGGGAGAAGCTGGCTGGAGATAAGGAACATCTAAAGCCAAGGGAACCTCAGAAATTGTGTTAAAAATTTCGTTTAGGTGCATCTTGCATCCCTGTCCTATTGCCCATCCCTGCCCAACTGTCTGAAGAAATGCCATTTTCCCCAGTGTCTTTTCCATATGAAAAAGAGGCTCTGCTTGTGGAGAGCAAATGCGTGAATGGATTTGGGTAGAGGGGCTGATGGATCATGCTTGGATCAGAGAGGAAATAAGAAGGAAACAGAGGGAAAGAAACAATCTTTGAGCACTGCTTCCTGTAATCAGGCATCGGGGCTAAGGCAATATCTTTTTCTACCTGTGAAGATCATTGGATTTACATTTCTTGCCTGAAGTTACAACCAATTTCAGGACCCATTTATAAGCTGACAATGCCTGCCTCTTTGAGGTGAGTGCAGACTGTTTCCTCTCCTGTGAGAAGGCAGCCAGCTTTTTCCAGTAGGATGTACACTGCATGCCAAGCAGGAGCTTAGCCAGGTTCTGCTGGGAGGGGAGGTACAGAGGGATAGTGGGGTGCAGAAGGTCCTCACTCCAGTGGGCAGCCTTCTTGTCTTCCTGGATGTTATTTCCAACACATTTAAAGCATAATTGCACTACTGAGTACAGCATGCACCGAACTCTGGCTGTGAGGAAGACCCACTGTGGTGGCTTCCCGGTGCAGGCGCTGCTGCTGTCCCTGTGGTGGGGGAAGTAAAGAGCTGGAGCATCTGCCTGGCAGTGGTTTACTTGAGCAAAATCACCTTTCTGATTTTCCTGCAGCCTTCCTGTGTGACCCTGGCCAGCTTGCTGGCCCCCTGAGTGCTACCCAGGTATCGATGGATAAGGCTCTGATGTGATGCAAGCAGCACTGCCACCAGATGAATGCCCATGAGGCCAAGTAATTCTTTCACCGAAAAGAGGGCTTTTCTTTCTGTTTTGTAGAAAATCAACAAGAAGATATCTCAGAAGAAAACCCAGTTTCCATGAAACACTTGGGAAAAACTATTGCCGTTTTAGAGTCTGCTAGGATCTACTCAGGGTCTGGGTTCTTACACTGATGAAAAGTGGCTCAGGAAAAACCAGAACATCTTTCATCTCTGTCAGCCCAGCACAAACTGTTCTTCGTTTCTCCCCCTCTGCTCTCTCCCTGCTGCACAGGTGTCCTGTTCTTGAGCTGCAAAGGAGAAACTAGTTTTGTTTTCTTCTTGCTTTAATTGTGCTTTCCGAGTGGTTGTGTACAGCCGAAGGGCAACATGCACCTGCTTGTATAAACTTCAAATAGACCCATTTGCTCTCATTGTTTAAGCGAGAGATTCAAGGGATGTCAAATGTGGGCATCTGTTTCTCAAAGGAAATCGTCGTGTCAGCTTGTCATAATTCACTCCTGCTCCTGCATCCTGTGTAGCGAAGCGGCAACCCACGCACAGCTGGAATCCTTGCCAACAAAAGAGCAACAGCAGGTAGGTGAAATCCAAACAGTGCCTCATTTGGGTCTTTGAACTTGGACTCTTAACAGGATTCCGGTGTTGCGTGACCTTTTGCTAGGTTGCCAGACAGAGGTGAATTTTTCTTTTGTATGAAAACAAACAAAAAAATCACCTGACTTCAATGGATTTGCTGTCAAAATGCTTTCCATATGTGCAGTATTCTGTTTGTTATTTGCTTTTGTCTTCTGTTCCCAAGGGGTTAATTAAGACATGTATCCTTCCTGGGCTATATTTTTACTGTAGAGAGACTGAAAACACAGATTTGTTTTTATCTATGACAATGTAGTCATATGTCCTGGATTGCTGCTGGCAGAGCCAGAAGCAGCTTAGGAGAGCAGCCAATATATCTCCCTCCTGATGCAAAGTTCCTCCTTGAAGGGCAGTCCTTGTGTGTTAATCAATATTATACATAGGAACTTCAATTACTTCCCTTGCTACTGCCTGTTTCTCTGTTATTCAAAAATCCAAGAGTTATCTGGAAATCCTGAAGATTTTGGCTGGGTTTATAATTTTGGCAGTCCAATGAAGTCTAATACTCGTTGCAATTAATGCGTTTTAAGACTCATACATTCAGATTTGTTTCACAGTTTGCTTTTAAATGCTGAAAAGGCTGTGCTTCTCTGCTACAACATGTCTGTTGGTAAACAAAGGATTACATCCTTTGAGTTTTATCTCAAACCATGAAGTTCAGTATTTTCTGATTCCATAGAAGCCTATATGTTATCTTGCAGCTTATAGAGATGCTGGTGAGCATCTAAATATCCCTGCCTCAAGGCCCTGGTTAGCACAAGGGCTTGTGCAATCTGTTGTATTCGCTTAGAGCCTTTCTCTTTAAAGAAACAAAACTAAGAACAGCAAAAACAGAAGCAAGGAGGAGAAAAAAGAGAAATAAAAAAAAAATCTCCAGAAGGGCTGGTGGGTCAGAAAGAGGTAGAGGAAGATGAACTTATAGCCATAGTCCAGAACACCAGAAAACTCAGTGGGTTTTGGCTTGAGTGCTGTATGTAGGGCGAACTGTTTGGCCTCTGCTTTGTCTCGAGGCTAATTTGGCTGCCCTCATTTGCAACACAAGTACTGATTTTGTGGCAGCAAACCCAAACTATGAGGACCCTTCAAGTGATGCCAAATGGAAGACCATGGAACAAACCAGAGACATACCCCCTGCCAGCCAGCTCCACTTCTGGAGATCATCCAGTAGGATGCCATGAGTGTCAGGCTGTTACAGTCCTGCTTGCCAATGGCCTCTTCCTTACTGGGTCAAGAGTTATTTTTTATGTCAAGAGAAGGGGCTGTATCAGGACTACACATGGGAATGTTTCTTTAAAAAGAGCAAAGGCGGGCTGCCATCAAAGGGAGCCCAGTCCGTACTGAAATCTTAAAAAGACCCAGAAGAAAGACAATGTCAGTGTAAGGATTTCTGCAGTTCTATATCCAACCTATAAAGACCATAGGCTCTACTTTCTGGCTCAGTCAGCAACATGGAAGATAAGGGTGTTATATCTCCATTGAAAAGATTAATGTCAAGCATGAGGATTAGTTCTCTACAGCGCAAGAGATTAAGTTTGGATTTTGCAAGCTTTCCCATTATCAGCTTTCTCCCCAGACAGTCCCCACAGGCCTGTACCACCCTCCCTGGACAACACTGAATTTTGGGGAGTGTCTCTCATTCAGCCGTATTTCCTGTTGCTCCAACTCCACATTAAAGAAACCATTGCACTGAAACTGTCCTTCACGGTGCACATTTACTGGGCCTCTCCCACACCCTCTCAAAGCTAAAACCTATGTCCTGTATCAGACAGGGGAAATGAGCAAGTTTTCTCCTGCCAGGTGGAGGGCTAAGGCCACAAGTCCTGTCGTCAATCCGACTGTGCGAGTCAGAGGTGGTACCTCCTCCTCTGGCTATAGCCACCACTGTTCAGCAGCTCACCTGGCAAACTGGTTTGTGTGAGCACTCCTGGTCCTGTTCCAGGCAAAACCAACCAGAATAACTCGCTGCAACTTCTTACATGTTTTAAATTAATCCAGGTCATTTTGCCTGAAATGGATTAAGGGGTGCTCTGACTGGGAAGTCGGGAGAAATCGATTTTTCACCCTCTCTGAACCAGCAGAAGGAAAGGCTTCTCCTGTATTCAGACATCTGCACTACCAAGAGCCAGGGGCGAGACACAGGTGTATGCCAGATGGAGAGTCGAGGGGATGTGACAGCGAAGGATGTGCTGACAGCCTCGAAATGTAAAGTGCCTATGGCCTGACTTCACCCAGGAGTGTATGCTCCAGCAGCTGTAGATGTTTCGGATAAGCCTGGGTTCAGGAGGTTCATCAATTCTGCTGTTAAGATGATTTCCAGCAGTGTTTTTTGCCTTACTGGTTAAATAGCCCCCACTTCAGACAAGGCTGGGCGCAAACCTGCCCCTTGCTGGCCAGGGTGCAGGGTGCAATGCCCAGGGTGCAGGGTGCAATGCCCACGGTGCTGTTATCTCCTATCATTTTGGCATCACTCTTAGCTCGGCACTGTTCTTTGTTCTGGGTCTGTGTTCCACTGTCTGAGTAAAGCGCATAGAGGAATACTTGTTTCTGTTTGTGTTAAATGCTTTAACTTCTTGAGGCAGAGACCCTGAATAGGAGGAGCTCTACCTGTTGGCAAAGCTGTACTTGAAGGAAAATCAGGGCTTTGTTCATGAATCTTTGAGTTGCTTTGATTGCGTAGTAAGGCTTCATATCATAATAGGATCAAATACGCTTTACAGACAGTAAAACCAGAGTCACAGAAGAGAAACAGATGTCTAACTTCACAGGAACACATGCCAAGGCAGAGAACATGAATCTCACTGTGGAAAAGGTCAGACTCCCAAAATAATAAAACAATTTAATTATCTTTTCATTAATTATGTATTTCTGTGCAAACTTGGGAACATTTTTACTCTCCCTTAAATTAACATCTTGGCAAAGGGAAAGTACTTCATGGTGTAAGCTGGATGATCATCTCTGATTCTGTGCCTCTCTGTTTCATGTGCCTAAGAAACAGTAAGGGAAGAGCACAGTGGCTGCTTCGACTGCCATCAGGAGGCACCACCATTCAGGGACCCTCCTGCCCACGCTTGCCCTCTTCATCAAAACCCTGTGACTTTCTCTCTAAAAACTGAAGGAAGGGGAAGAGGAGAGTTTGTATCTTTATTTACCACACTGGCTTCAAAACACAGTGTTTTTTAAATATTTGAATTTATTACATTGTTATTTCCCATAGCATTAAGACCCAGCATTTAGGCTGATGCCAGGCAGCCAGGGACATTAGCATGACTGACCTGTGTCTCCTTTCAAATTACATCACTCTCTTTGCATCCTTAGTCTGCAGGACCCCACAGATTTGTAACATGACCTGGAGCTGCACTGACACCATACAGTTTATGCGCTGTCCCCACTGAGTTGATGACGTAGCAATGAAATCTGACAGCTAAGAAAAATGCATCCCAAATTGAATAATCAAGGTGTCAAAGGAAAGGTTCTGTTTTATTATGACCTATAAAATAGTAGGAAAAAGGCCCTGTGCATTTTTCTCAGTTTTTAATAGATTGCTTAATGGGTTGTGCTGAGGTAAATATGTGTGTTTATAAATGATAGTTCAAAAGTTATTGTGTCCGTACAAATGGTCCCTCCCAATAAAAAAAAAAGACATAGATTATGTATGAAAATGCAAATACATCTATATCTTTCATGTCAGTTTGTATTTTGCACCTTGTGGAAGCTTCATTTAATCTCTATCAATAACTAATTTCCCCTGGGCTCTTAGCCTTGTCTTTCCTGCCTCTAATACCAGATTGGCAACCCAGTCACAAATAGTTAAAAACAGTATCATGGGGTGAATATAATCGTGGCCAGTAACTGGGCAACTGCCCGCTTAATCTGATTACTGGCCTGTGATGCACTGTAGCCCGTTAACCTTGTTTTGACCAGCTTCCTGACACTTGTGGCACAAATGAAGTGTGACGTGATTAAATGAGACTGATCAGTTTTGCTCACCATGACAATACCCGGCAGCTGCTGTGCTGAGGATTTACAAAGCAGTGAAAGCTTTGAAGTCCCATGATTTAGCTGTTATGATTGCTGTCCTCTGGCTGGAGGGGTGGCTGTCCTCTCCAAACACATGTAGTTCAGTGAGGACACGGCGACTTTTCCATGGTGGTTCTCTGTAGATCTCTGCAGGGCCCAGCTCGTCTCCCAGAAGCACGTCTGCAGAGCAGGGGTCATTTGCTACATACGTGATGCAACAGGCAGATGATGAACTTAGCACATGAGAGAAAAGTGGGACACTGCAATGGGAGAGAGACAAAAAGCAAGCATAGCTCTAGGAATGTATTTGGTACTTGAACGATATTTTAACATGTTTTTGGGGTAGTTTTTGGCCAGATAGTTTAAAAGTGGAAATATTAGTCATGCAATAATCCAAATACTCTGTATTAGGTTGTTTTCTAATGGCTTGAGCTGCATTTAGGGGATAGGCTTTCTGCTCCAAAAGATCATTTTCCTTACTTGAAGCCTTGCATATTTTAAGGCCAAAAAGACTTTTGCAGTCGTCCTGACCTTCTGCATAATGTTTTGGACTGCCTCTCCTGGGCACTGGAGGGCAGTGCCTTTGCTGAAGAGCATGCTGGTTTGCCTGCTGTTGGTGCTGTTGTTGCAGTGTTCTGAGCAGCTACAGATGCTACATGTCCAGTAAGTTAATGTGCTGATGTGCCCTTCAAAAGTCAAAAATAAAAATCTCAGCTAACCTTGCAAGCTCTCTTGTTCACCGAAAAAGGCTGGTAGGGAAAAAGGAAGGAGCTACAAAGACAGAGGAGCATTAAGTTGAAAAGAAAATAATTACCATGGAAGAGATATGAAATCAAGGAAAGTATTTTCCTCCCTGCCATGGCCATTTATTTTTGCTAATCCGTGTGCCTGCTGGCACAGGATGTCATGGGAGAGGACTAAACACACATGGGAGAGCTCAATGCTGGCAGGCCAGGGGAAATGCTGTCTGGGAAGGTGGTAACTCACTCTTCAACTCTGGTAATTTTCTGAAAGATTTCAGGGCCAAACACTCACATGTTCGGGATTACCTAGCAGAAAATCATATGACTATCAGCAAACTGAATGGTTTTGAGTGAAGATGAGCAAGGCATGTAAGCTGAGTCAGAGAACTACTGTTAACTAATCACTTATCTGACCTTAACTGTTCTCTAATTACAGTGTCTAGGTCCCAGGTGCCTTAGATAAATGCTTATAATAATATAATGCCTGTTAGAGGAGGACTGGCAGTGCTTTGTATGTAGACATGCCAGGTGGAGAAGGAGACTAAGGGCATTAAGTCCTGTGAGAGAAAGTGCAGGCAGGTCTGCTGCCTGCTGCCAGCTTCTTCTCCCTGCCCACTGCCGGGGGTGACACTGCCACAGGGCCCAGCAGGACTTCGGGGAGGACACCCCAGCCCCTGCTTCCCCTCCCTGTGCCCTTTCCCTGTCTCAGGGAATGCTGCCTCGGAAGATAAAGCCTCAGATGGCCCAGGCATGGACAGGGGCACTTCACTGCTCCCATGACATGTTTGTAGCAGGCTCTGGAAGTGCAGGGAGCAGGCAGCAGGCCACAAAGTTGTTTTGCTTGGAAGCAGCCACCCCACATTATGGCACTCTTAATGTGTAAGCACAGTACCGCATCCAGCTGACGTGTGCCAGGCTGCTGGGCACTGCCAACCACAGCATGGATGGGGTGGCCTGGGAGACAGGGATGGAGCCTCTAATCTGTGAAATCCTGGTCAAAGCAGTACCTGTCTGATCTGACGATCCCCTGGTGGGGCATGAAGCCCTGGCAAGCTAACACCAGACATCAGTCTAAGCTTCTCTTCTGGAAACACTGTAGGGGAAGAAGCCCTGACAGGTATTTAGCCCAGGCTAGAAAAACTAGAGCCTGGGGGCTTCCCAGAGCCTGTGCCCTATGGTCTCTTTCCTTCTGTAGGGAAGGACCGGTCTCTGCCATGCTGGTAGGCTTTGGCCACCTGAGACCTCACACTGAACGCCACCCGAGTGCAGCAGGAAGGCAGCTGTCTGCCCCCCAAAACCAGGGAGGTTGTCTCACCACCTAAGGCAAGCAGCCAGGTGCTGCACCACTTGCAAGAACATTGTTATAGCAGCCTCGAACAGAGATCACAGTCATGGGTGGTGTCTTCCTTGGGCTGAGCACAGGGCCAGCACCTTGGGAAACTGTCATCCAACCAGGTAAAGAGTAGTGGGGAAACAACCGCAATGAAACGCTGTTGGCTCACAAAAGGGAACATGGATGGCATAGGATATCCTCTTGGTCAGCTCACACTGGAAATGGATGCCAGCACACCAGTGCTCTGCCAAGGCAAAGACTTTCTGGGCTAGTTTTATAGTGTGAAATTATTTTTCCATTCCTGGTGTAAGTCCCCATTCTCTCTTCTGAATGCAGGTTAAATTCAAAGATTTATTCTCTATTTTTAATACCTTTTTTTCCCCAGGTGCCTGCTCTTGCATTTCTCTGATGTTTCCCATAAGGATAGTTCTCAGTGATTCCCTACAATGACACTCATGAAGACACACTGTTAAATAGGAATCACAGATGCCATGAAGAATTCTCTGATATCACTGCCAAAACGGAGCTGGAGGAGGTAAGAGTGAAGGGCAAGAAGTTTGTTTCAATCCTACATGCTGCAAGAAAGAATTTTTTAAATGTCATTTTGCAATCTTTTGAGAGTATCTCTTTCCTGAAAGGATTTCTTGGAAGCTCTTAAGTGCCTTTGGTAAGTCTTTGCATTGCATTTAGGCCATACATCTCTGACATGGATGATCTGGGAACTCTATCTCCCGCTTCAGAACAATAGAGCAGACTCTATTAAACATTGGTTTAACTCTTTATCTTTTATTTGGGACAGGATTGATGCAAGATCTGTAATAGTATGCCAGACAGAAGTTGTCTTGACCGGGAGATGTTAGATTGCCTGATGTTAATAGCTGTTTCTTAGCGCTCCTGTTGCCTGGCTTCTTGTTTACTTACAATTTGCTTTACAGTATCTTAACAGACCTGATGTGGTATCAGTTCATTAACTCCTTCTTCCTCTGTACAGAACAGAAGAAAATTGTGTCCTCCTGCCTTAGTGATGAAGACAGGAAATTTACCATGAGGGGCTCATGCTATTGGCATGATCTGTCTCAGTGTTGAAGAAATACTTTTACAACTTGTGTTGCTTTTTTAGAATCTCCAACTCTGCTTGCCATAGGATTCTCCTGATTAATTTTTCTTTACTTATCCATTTTCTATGCTTTACAGTCTTCACTTACTGTATAGAACAAAAACTTATACTTAAGTGTGTTTCCAGGCTGGAGCTTTCTTTTTTTTTTTCCCCATGGAGAAATTTGCATGGACAGCTATCTTTTAAATGACACCTCTCAGCTTGTTTCAGGCCAGCTTAATCTGTCTTGCTAAAACTCAGTGTGAGTCACAATTTAGCCACTAAAAAGGTCAAACTTGGAAATAATTGATTCACTCAAAAATAAAGTTTTGAAAAGAGGGTTAATAAAGATAAATCCCATTTTCATGCCATCCCGGCTAGTTCAGACACCAGCATTTCAAACAGTTCTGCTAGGGCCTGACTTCTGCTAATGTCTGCAGGCTCAGGGGAGCACTCCCTGTGTATATCACTTAGTTTTTACAAGCTAACCCAAAGGAATGCCTATACAGTGCTCTAGTCAACCTTAAAGGGCTTCTAACAATACACTGAATAAATAAATGCTCAGCTGCTACCAAATAAATCAATCACCCCTCTGGCCATCTAAGTGCAGGACAAACCCATGCTAAGGATTTGTGCAACATCTCAGGCAAAACTGTAATTGTAACACAAACAGTAATGAAGCTATTTCATGGGCATTAGCACCAGCTTCTGAAAAATGAACCTTTTTGACTCTGGGTCATTTTGTTTTCAGATCCAGATTTGCACGGGTTTCATATGAAATCTCAAGCCAGTGAAAACTTTAGTTTGTTTTCAGTTGAAGTCTGATGCACACCTATGGGACACTTGGGTCAGCAGAATTGGTCCAGATTCACCTGGGCCCAAGCAAGAAGGTTCTCAGAGATCTGAGTACGTGCTGCTGAGTGGGGAACCCAAACCTTCTCCTGTGCAGTTTCTTCCCTTTCTGAACAACCCTTGTTGTTACGCAGCCATATGTGAAGAAACAGGAATCACTCCTGTGTTCTGCTATACCCCCTCCTACACCTCCTGTTAGACTGGTACCTTTCTTCCAGACTTTCCTGCTGAGGTTTGATGGTAAGCCTACAGCATAGAAATAGCTTCCCTGATAGTGATTCTGTGGTGTTTCCCTATTTCCATGAAGTCTGTCCATTGTCTCTTGAAGTCAGCTGGATAGTCCTTTACCAGATACCTTGCCACCCCCCTGTGTAACATGAGCTTCATGTTACCATGTGTGGGTGTGTGGCTTTGCACAGTTAACTTCGGCTGGAGTGTGAGAAAAGATGGCTTCTCTCCTCACCAGCGAGACTGGAAAGAATATTTCATAGAGATAAGCTGTCCTTTACTGTAACTCAAACCTGCTCTTTTTCCTGGACAGAGAAAGAGAGGAGAGGTTTTTTTTTCTGGGGGGAGTCCTGTTGGCCAATGCTGTGCCAGTGGGAATTGCTGGCTGGAGAGTTTCAGGTGATACTGGAGTTGCTACGGCTCAAATTCCCGTTCTGGTTTGTGGCAAAGTCATTCATTTTGCTCTTGGCCCTGCTGATGCTGAAAGCAGCTTCTGGACCTGAAAAGTCCTTTGTGCTTCTGGCAGGTGAAACAAATACCAATGGATGCATAAGAGAGGTCACTTTGGATTTCCATACAGACAGGTTTTCTTTTTTTTTTTCTTTCTTTAATGAGATTTCAGGAGAGGGTGAGGGAAGGTGGGTGATAGAACATTATGACCAAGCTTGTAATTGCTTATACAGCTTTCTGACCTACGTGTATTACCAAGAGTGTGATGGAAGAGAGGCAAGGGGCCGACTGCTCTCTGTAGAGTTGTGGGGAAGGGCAGGGATGCATGCAAGGGTAGAGAAGGGCTCTTCTGACATTGCATGTGTAATCTAATCTAGTCCATAATAATTTCCTACTGGATCAGCATCAGTCACACTGTTAGCCTAATGCTGAAATTAGATCTTGTCTGTCACTGACATTTGTTTTCCTATCTGGACTATCTCTGTACTGCAGTACTTCCTGGCTCAATTCATGTGGGACCAACAATCCCAGTTATGTCGATCCAGACGTAGCAGAAAGCTTTTACTGAGCACTCCCTGCAGACAAGGGAAACCATCAAAGTGAGTGTTTCAATATGCCATTGCTCTCTTGTGTAAAATAAGAGCATCTCCCCATTACAACTTGGGGTCTTATTCCCATCCAACACCCTGCACTGGTCACAAACAAACAGTCAATAATAAAAATATGGCAGAATCATACCCCTTACTGTCCTGGGTTTGGCTGGGATAGAGTTAATTTTCTTCAGAGTAGCTGGCATGGGGCTATGTTTGGATTTGTGGCAGAAACAGTGTTGACAACACAGCATGTTTTCCTTTCTGCTGAGCAGTGTTTACAGGAAGCCCAGGCCTCTTCTACTCCTCACCCGACCCCACCAGCGAGGAGTCGGGGGGGCACAAGAAGCTGTGAGGGGACACATCCAGAACAGCTGACCCCAGCTGACTACATGGATGTTCCAGACCGTATGACCTCACGCTCAGCATATAAAGCTGGGGAAGTAGAAGGAAGGGGTACATTCAGAGTGATGGTGTTTCCTAAGTCACTGTTAAGTGTGACAAAGCCCTGCTTTCCTGGGGATAGCTCATCACCTGCCCATGGAAAGGGGTGAATGAATTCCTTGGTTTGCTTTGCTTGTGAGCATGGCTTTTGCTTTACATATAGAACTTTATCTCAACCCACAAATTTTCTCCCTTTCACCATTCTGATTCTCTCACCCATCCCACCAGGGGAGAGTGAGTGAGTGACTGTGTGGGGCTGAGCTGCTGGCTGAGGTCAAACCACAACGCTTGTCTGAATCCATACCATTCCTGTGTCTATACTGTGCTGTCAGGTTGAGACAACTGAGCTGGTGGGACACATTCATTCAGCTGTTGCTCCTCTGTCTCTGAAGGTTCCTCTCTAGGCAACAGAGATGCAGTATTTCTGGCCCCTGCATCAGACCTCGGGTCATGCAAGTTTGTGCTGGGATCTTACATATTAAATGTGATTAGGCATCACATTTCTCAGTTAGGAAGCATCCAAGTGTTCAGAACCTGTGGCAAGGAAATGGAAGATGCACTTTCCTCAAATCAGGGCTGCTAGAAACACCACACAAAAAATGCTGCAGATACTGCAGTTTTCCTTTTTCCCATGCACCCAAAATTATATTTCATTAAGGGGTTCTTGCAATAACCAGTGAGTTTTTCATCCTTAAGAAAATTAGAGAAACCTGGACAGTCTCCTGCATGGGTCATAAATTTCTGCTGAGCCTCCTGTGCTTCCCAGGGTGCAAACTTCTTGCTGTGCTCACTACTGATGGCTGTACCTCAGGGGTGGAAGAAGGGATCTGAGCCCCAGTTTAAGCACCCCCTCTTGCCCCAGGAGGGCTGCAGCTCACAGGGTGTTGGCTCTGTATCTGTAAAAGCTCCAGACATTTCCAGTGCACTTGTTTCCACTGCAGCCAGACATTGTGGGCTTCTTTCATGTGTAATTGAGAGAACTGGGCATTTCTGGGGATTTAGCTCATCCTGAAGCAAACATTTAAAAAGCCAGATGAACCCTAGAAGTGCTTAAGAGGACTTTATCTGTGAACAGCTCGACGAACATTAGCCTCTAAAAAGACTGAATCTTGGACAAACTCCAAATTCCAGATTATCATTTAAAAATAAAACATTTTAAACACACATTTTGATGTCAAAAAACGATTCAATTTACCCTTGTTAGCAAACACAAAATTACTTAATTCAGAGTTTTTCAAATACCAGCCAGGTTCCCGGTTAGGAACTGCAAACACCATATAGGTTATCTTCTTCTGACATCTTGTTGCCTTGTATTTCAGGAGAGCTTCGAAGAGATAAGATGCGTTCCTTCCCTCACCTCTTACCTAATCACAAAGTAATTTTGTGGTCAAGACCATTTTAAAGGAGTCTGATTTAGAACCTCAGGGTTCAATTCCAAAAGAATTAATTTAAGCTCTGGCACTCAGAAAATTCAGTTTTAGCTTAGGGCTTATTTTCCTATTAAGTTTTTAGGATCCTGGCTACTCCACTGCCTCCCACCTTGTGTTTTTAATTACTTGCCTGCTTCTGGTTATATTTCCTCTACCCTGTATACAAAGGCATCAGTGTGAGATGGCACCAAGTATTTTGTGAAAATATTTAGAAAACGATTCCCACATATGTGCTTAAAAGGCAGCTTTCATGATGTGATTTTTTTCATGACCTAGAGCAAAAGAGAGGCACTCTACTTCTAAAATGGGCATTAAACCAGAGGCAGGAGTTAAACTTTCAGACCTTCAGGTGACATAATCATAATGGGAGGTGTAAAATTTTACTTTAGCAGGGGATTTGCATGCATAATGTAGTTTTAGGTCATTTTGCTGCAAATTACAGCAAATTTTCATTATCTAGACAAATCAATTTGACTTTTATTCTTCATTTGTTAGACTCTCTTTAAGGGACAGCTGGAGCTAAACTGCTGTGGTCCTGCTAGGAGATATGTATAGATCCAGGAATTCATTTATTGATTAGCTACTTTACTGCCAACTAATCCCCTCTGTTTACTGGTCTTCATCTACTTTAGATTCTGGAAGCAGTGTGGAAATTTCACACGCTGCCCATTACCTCAGTGGAAAGTACTGATATGCTGATTGTCCAAGAGGTGATTGGAAGACTTGGGAACAGTGTAATCATCTTGTTGTTCTACATGCTGTCTATGATTACTTATTTCAAAATCATTGGCTGAAAATATTGACATGTTAGACAAAGAATAAAACTCACATAAAAGAAACAAAATTACATTTTGAATTAAACCTACTCATTTTCCCCTCAAATACAATGGATTTTTAATGAGTCCCTCCAGAAAACACAAGTACTCAGAAGATCAAGTATAATAAAACTGCAAGCTGAGTGGGTGAGAGGTGGGGGGTGAGGAGCTTGTAAACAAGAACTCTGTCTGGCTTTGTAGCTAGAGAACTGTAACTATAGAACTTCCTAATTGATCTCTACATTTATAAATAGGTGTCTTGGTTTAACCAGAGACGGCAGCCAAGCCCCACACAGCCGCTCACTCCCTCCCCTCCAGTGGGATGGGGGAAAGAATCAAATAGCGAAAGTGGGAAAACTCATGGGTTGTGATAAAGACAGTTTCATAAGGAAAGCAAAAGCCATGCACATAAGCAAAGCAAAACAAGGATTTTATTCACCACTTCCCAAGAGCAGGCAGGAGTTCAGCCATCCCTAGGAGAGCAGGGCCCCCTCACACATAATGGTGACTTGAGAGGACAAATGCCATCACTCTAAATGCCCCCCTTCCATCTTCCCCAGCTTTTTATGCTCAGCATGATGTCATATGATCTGGGCTACCCTGTGTCAGCTGAGGTCAGCTGTTCCAGCTGTGCAACCTCAGCCTACTTGCTGGTGGGGCAATGCAATAATCAGAAAAGGCTTGACACTGTGCAAGCACTGCTCAGCAATAACAAAAACATCTCTATTATCAATGTTTTCAGCACAAATCCAAGACATAGCCTCATGCTAGCCACTGTGAAGAAAACTACCTCCACCTCTCCAAAACCAGCACAACATGTAAAATAGAAAGGATGCAATATTTCGGAAAGCGTTTTTATTTTGCAATTGATTTTTCTAGTGTGGCCCTGTCACTGCACAGCGTAGGATTAATAGGTAAAACAGGTAGCAGAACTTTCCAGCAGCATTTCTGATTTTGAACTTTGTCCTTTGTATCAGAGTAGTTGGAACTGGGATTCTACTTGGCTAGAGCAAGGGATGTGGAATAGTATAGACAGGCTGGTGCTAGCAGCTATGTGGGGGGTGTGTGTGGGTGGCTGGAAGAGGGAAAACTGCTCTGAAAGTGATCCAGCTGAAATTTAACATAGCTCAGAGTAGAATAAGGGTGAGGAAAAACAGCTGTGCACCACCTGAGTGATAAAAATTAGGGGTGGGATCCTGCACCTTTTGTGTTATCAGGAACACAGAGACATCACCCAGTAATACTCCCGAGTTGCCACCATGGTAGGCAGAGTGGTGAGCTAAGCCCCTTGCCCTGCTGTCAGGAAATGCTGCTACTGCTGAGGCGTTCCAGCCTCATACCATGGTTTTGGCAGTATGGGACAGCTCAAGACCAAAAGCATCCCATTACTCTCTCAGTCCTACATTGCCCAGGTTATGGACAAATTGACCTCACAGGACTTTTCATCTCTAGTTTCTGAGTCCTGAACAGGGAGTGTTGTTAGAGCTGCAGCTCAGGCCAAAGGAGCTGCACAGCAAAGGGCCCTTTACAGGCTGGGCAAAGAAAGAAATGAAAATGAATAGTCCAAAGCTTTGGGACCTCCCTTTTCCATAGCACTAGAGCAGAAAAGCCAGTGGCTATTGAGAGCTATGAGTCTCTAACTTGCTGAGTCTAGAGCCTGGCAGGAGAGGAGGAAGAGAGTTTCACACTTAAGATAGTCTCATTCATACTAGCAGAACATCCCAGATTTGGTCCATCATAACTTACTCTTTCTGGAGGCTCATTAAACCCCTCTTTTGCACACAAAGCATGGAGTAGCTCACATGTCTAGAGTCCAGTCCTAGGATTAACCATTTGCATGCCTGAGGAAGCTGTGAGGAGTGTGCTCCTGGGAGGAGAGAGGCAAGCCACAGAGGTTGGGTGGATGCCTGAATCCAAGCCTGGCACTTCTGGAGCTCAAGGGAAGGTGCATGAGTTTGCCCAGGTGCTTCCTGTCATTGCAGGCTCTGGAGCCCATGGTATGCATGGGACAGGAGAGGCTTGTCTCACTCATTCTTTGAGTTCCATCCTAGTTCAATTTGCCTTTTTTGAGAAGGCAGTCAATGTAATTGCACATGTCTGAGAACTGTCCATTGCTTTTGATTTGATCCTTATGTTTTAAACTGGCATAGTGATGAGGACCACATCAATGCACGCAGTTAATAGCCCTTCACATGTTAAGATGAGAGAAGCAAATGAGTCATTTGAGGGAATCTGGATGCCTGGTATGACTCCTCCTTTAAAAACTAGGTCAGGTTCCTGTTTTCCAGAGAGAATATTGCTTCAACAGCCAGGAGAGCTAGAGATCAGAACATTACAAAGCCATAATGAGGATGATTCTAATGGATAGATGGAGATAGGCTGATATGCTAATATACCTGTTTAACTTGATAGATGTTAATGCTGATGACAACTTTATAAATGTATTTGGATCTACATTTATCATTTTGCTGCGGTGTGTTAAAAATTTGATTATTATTATATTGAATCCTTCAAAAAGCTGTTGCAAACCACAGCTCCAAACTCCCAGGCTTGCTAAGTGGCAGTTCAGTCACATACAAAATACTGCAATATATTATTACAAATTTTTGTCCTTAATTACAACAGTCCTGACTTTTCATCATTATCAATCCTGTCACTGGGCATTACACATATAAATTACTAGTATTAATTTTGTTCAGAGTACTGTTTACAGGTTGAAGTCAGCAAATCTAGATTGTACCTGGAGACATTATTGCATTTTGGTCTTTTGCCTCAAAGCAATGTGAACTCACTAAAAAAATCAACTTCTACCTTTTAAGAATGATTGTGAAATTAAACATGGGTTGTATACTGAGCTGATTGGAAACAACAAATGAAAAATTTGAGCTTCAGCTTGCAACATGCTGAGCACTGGTACTTCCTAGAGAGGTCAGGTTCTCTTGGGGAGGCAGATCCTCTGCAATGTACTTAGGAATAATCATTTGTCCTCCCAGAAAAGAGCTGGCAGGTCTGCCAATGTAAGTTGGAGACACTCTGTGGCCTGCAAAACCTAAAAAGGAACAGTTTTATACACAGGCTTGCTGCTGCCACATGTGGAGCACTCTGTCCAGTCTGGGCTCTACAGTACAAGAGAGCCATGGAGCTCCTTGAGCAGGTCCAGTGGAGGGCTACAGGGATGATCAGGGGACTGGAGCATCTCTCTTACAAGGATTGGAGGAGGGAACTGGGCCTGTTCAGCCTGGAGAAGAGAAGGCTGAGAGTGTATTTCATCAGTGTATCTGTACTTATGTATCTGAAGGGGGTTGCCAAGAAAATGGAGTCAAGCTCTCCTTGCTGGCTCCAAGCACTGGCATGAGAGGCTGTGGAGATTGACAGCAGGTCAGAAAGCCTGTCTGAGTCTGAGTCTGACATTGGTGTCAGCACAATCCGTGTCTACCCGTGAGAAACTTAATCAAGAGAAGCAAGAAATTCAAAACAATAAAGGGAGTAAATGGTAAACACAGCTGCAGCTGGCTTTTGTTTTAATTCTTGGGATGTCTGTATTATAGATAACTAATAATAGTATAGTGTAGTTAAAATAGCCAATGAACCTGTTGTAGTAGTTAAGCAACCAATGGACAATGAGCACAAATGATAAACATACAAAAGTGTATATATATGACACTGGCTTTTGGAATAAACTGATTTGCCTGCACTTTGCTTTGGACTTAGTGTGTGTCGCGTGTCCGCCTCAACTGCAACAAGAGGCAACAACCAGAATCTCATGCACTGCATGTTCTACCTGAATATATGGAAGAACTTTACCGTGTGCATGTCTGAGTACTGGAACAGATTACCCAGAGAAGTTCTGGAGTCTCTCTCACTGTAGATACTCAAAAGCTGTCTGGACACAACCCCTAGAACACAAGTAATGTGTTCTAGGGAAATGCTACTTTTGCAGAGAATTTGGACAAGATGGTCCCACCAGTGGTCCTTTCAAACCTTATCCATTCTGTGATCTTGTAAAAATACAAATGAGTCTTCTGTGATAAGCTTGTATGAAGAAAATTTCCCTTTCTAGCCTTTAACCACAGTGCACAAAGCTAAAAGATGTGGCTTTCTTGTAATGGATCCTATGACAGCTTGTCATTACTTCAGCATAATTTACTATGAGGCTAATCTCTTTTTGAGAGTATATTCCTTGTTTGTCCTGATTATAGGCTGATACCCTGCATTACTGATAGCCATTCAGAATCTAGCCACATTCTGAGCAACCTGAAATTATTTATTTATCCTTTATCTTTGTGGTGTAGATGGGCTGGTACTTTCATCAAGAATCAAAACATGGGTTGACAAGAGTGACTTGCTTGAGGCCACACAAAGTCTGCAGCAGAGCTGGGATCGCATCTTGCTTTGAGGGGCAAACCCAGAAATCTCCCTTGGTGATATGAAGGCAGTTTATGTGAGGGTAAAGAGAATCAGAGTGTGTGCTGTTGACCTGAGGCCTGTGGTCCCATTCACTTACACATGCTCAGACTGCTTGTGTGTTGGCTAATCTAGTTTGAAGTTGGCTAGCGTTCACACATATCCCCTCAGAAGTGACAGTGCACCTACACGTAAGATAGCTACAAACAGACTGTGGTGATCAAACACAGGGCTCAGCTAGATCTCTCCAGCCCTTTCATCCCCTTTTTCCTTTATTTTCCCATGTTTTTTCCTCCTCAATCCACCTCAAAGATTTCCTTCTCCCTTCCTGTGGTCTTTGCCCTAAACACTGTATAAGTCTTGCAGATTCCCAAAATGCTGTTCCCATTCCATCTCTTCATGTGTCCTATACCTGAGGCAATAATCACCTTTAGTTTGCAGGGCATCTGGGAGACAGTTTCTTGGCAGACTCACACCAAGGTACCAAGGTTTAATCAGTTTTCTCTGATTTGCTCGGGAGCAGCCAGTGTGGTGTGGTCCATTTTCCCTGATAAAGTTACTGAGGTTTCTCTGCCTGTCCATTCTCCCTGCATCTTTGTGTTAACAGGGATTACACTTTTAATCACGTAACCCAAAATCCAAAAGGTAACAAGGAATCACACTGAACCCTTTATTGAGTGCTGGCTAAGAAGCTGAGGTGTACGAAATGCTTTTACAGACGGAGAGCTTCCCACTTAATCTCTCAGCAAACTAGAATATCCTGCTTTTTGGGAACTGCTCAGGAGGCTCCCATGCATCTTGCTTTGCCTCTGAATCCCAATTGCTGCACATAGTCAGGGTGAGTTGGCTGGAGCCCACCAGGTGGTAAGATGGTCACGCTGGCGTGTCACACTGGGACCCCAGGAAGGAAGGGCAGCAGCCGGTGATTGCTGTCCTGGCAGGCAGAGGAAATTCCCACAGCCACATCCCTCGAGTCAGAAACCACTCCTCCTTCTCAGACCCCCTTCTGGAAACTAGTTCTCGAGCTGACTTCTATGTGGGAATTAGCTCTCAGGGGTTAAAATACCACTGAAAAAGAAACAAAAGCTAGATCTAAGTATTCAAATAAAAGCCTTATTTTAAACAAAAAATTAAATTCATCCTTCCAAATGCTGTGAAATCCTTATCAGTAAATCTCCTCAAGCTCTTCTGAGTATGTTAAACATGAATTTTAAGAATTCTGCTTGAAACAGTATTATTGTGCAGATTAGCTGAGCACAGTTTTAGAAATCATTTGGCAGCCTTTTACTGCTATAAACTGGCTTTAATTCTTAGCTAAAATACCTTCTGCACTAAGCCTTCCTCTTCAGCTCTTAAATACATGCTGCAAGCTTTTTAGAGAGTTAAACTTTATTCTGTACACATGCAGATCTACTTATGGACTTGACATACACACAGAGGAATACTATACAACCAAAAGGTACCACTTAATGAACAGACCATGATTTTTGAATGAAACCAGAATGGCACAGAGTAACGTGGATTTCTTTGTGGTTATCATTTACTGAAAAATGTTGTTCCTTAAAACAAGGCCCACTCCTGCTCCCACTGAAGCCAAGTAGGGTCAGGATTGGGTCCCTGGATTGAAAACGCAATATAAGTTTCCCAAATGCTGTGTTTCACAGCTTTACTAGGATAGTAAACCCCACAGGTGGGCTCTGATTTCCCTTTGTACTCAGCATTTTCCCCTGTACTGGGCACTGGTGAGGCTGCACTTCAAGTACTGTGTCCAGTTCCGGTCCTCTCAGTTCAGGAAGGACATTGAGGTGCTGCAGTGTGTCCAGAGAAGGGCAACAAAGCTTGTGAAGGGTCTGGAGCACAGGTCCTGTGAGGAGTGGCTGAGAGAGCTCTGTTTGTTTAGCCTGGATAAAAGGAGACTCAGGGGAGAACTTATCACTCTCCACAATTGTGTGAAAGGAGGCTGTAACCAGGTGGGGGATGGCCTTTTCTCCCAGGTGACCAGTGACAGGATGAGAGGACATAGTCTTAAACTGAGCCGGGGAGGTTTAGGTTGGATATTAGGAGGAATTTCTTCCCAGAAGGTGATTAGACATTGGAATGGGCTGCCCAGGGAGGTGGTGGAGTCACCATCCCTGGAGATGTTCAAGGAAAGAGTGAACGTGGCACTCAGTGCCATGGTCTAGTTGACAAGGTGGTGTTTGGTCATAGGTTGGACTTGATGATCTCAGAGGTCTTTTCCAATGTAATTGATTCTGATTGACTGGCTATGGAAATACCTCGTCTTCTAGTTAGGGAATGAAGTTTAGGGGAGCATGCATCAGAAGATGTAAAGGGAGGCTTTTTGAGGGTATGGCGTGTCTGCAGAGGTGCATTTCTGACCCAAACTCTTCCAGGTATTCCTAAAGGGCTCCTGCCCGCCGCTGCACGGTAAGCGGAGAGTTTGTTATAAGACACGATAATACCGCCGCAACCCGGCCGTCAAAACTGGCCGGAGGTATCTGATGGGCGGCAGAGGTGAGGAAGATGGGGCGGCCCCTCAGTCGTGCGGGCCGGGGCGGCGGCAGCCGCTGTGGGCACGACCGCCCAGCGGGGCGGGGCGGCGGCAGCACCGCCCCCGGGCCCTCCCCCGGGCCGGCCCC